>JAPZDY010000004.1:19801223-19817831 GCA_029783645.1 Ctenochaetus hawaiiensis | reverse complement strand
GAAGTGAGGAATGGAGGCAAATCGGTGAACCAATCAGAGACTACACCAATAGTTTTATTCAACATTCTGTATTGAATAAAAGACTGGGTCAGGGAAAAATAGTCAGTCAGACTTTGTGCCCTGACACATTAATGTTGATTGTCAGGGAAAGGAAGATTAGACCCAGAGCTCTGTATGCATTATTCATTTACTGCTAAATAAACAGATGAACTGAGACTGAATATCTTCTTGTCACGGCGAGGCAAAAATACCCAGGACGCAGAACGCTGACTGATAAAGAAGTTTATTGGAAAAGCTGCTGGCAGGCAGGCAGACAGACATGGCAGGTAGGCAGGCAGGCAGACAGACATGGCAGGTAGGCAGGCAGGCAGGCAGGCAAGCAGGCAGGCAGGCAGACAGAGATGGCAGGCAGGCAGGCAGGCAGGCAGGCAGGCAGGCAGGCAGGCACTGAGCACAAAGAGACAGGTTAGCGCTAGTGGATACAAACAAATCTAGTCAAAGTCTTGAGACGGGAGCTGGCAATCTAGGAGGTGATGAGCTGATAGGAAACAGGTGAGCTTGATTGTAGGGCAGGAACCAGCAGCAGTGACAGAGTGCAGAGGGGAGGGGCAGGCAACACAGACACATGCTGTGGCCTGCTGAATGACAAATGTCACTCAGCAGGCCTCGTGACACTTCTCCTATTGCTTCATTAAAGAACACGCAGGATTTGGCTCACACATAGAAACTTTTTTGAGGATAGACTGGGCTTCAAATCCATGTATTTTCAGCCATGTTGGAAACTGTAACAGATTAAAAATAATAAATTTTGTCTTTGGGATTAAGGCATAAAATAATGCTTCTGAAATTTCTATCTACCATTCAACCCTTTGAAAGTGAATGTAATGGGTTTCGGATGCTTACATCCCATATATTTTACTAAAAATTGGATTAACTAAACAAAAGGTCCACATAAAAAACTGTTCAAAATAAAGTTAGGTGTTAAGAATTAAACTACTCAGAGTAATTATCCCAGAAACAAAATACTTGAATATTTGGCCAGGTAATCAATAGAGCTTGATAGCACTGTTGTCCATAAGTCTACCACTTTAGTTCAAACTAAAACATCACAATAACTACTTGTTTGCCTCGGAGGATGAATCTGAATTTAGCAAAACTTTGATTTATGACAATTTCTGCAAAACTAGTGACATTTCTATCAGCTTGCCTATTTTGTGTTTAGTGTCGAATGTTAGCATTCTAAGAGACTTAATTAAGATGTTGAACATTAGAGACATTTTATCTGCTTAACATTAGCATGTTAGCATCTTCATTGTGGTCACATTGCTGTACTAGTGTTAGCTTTTAGTACAAAGCACTGTTGTGCATAAGTACAGCCTCATGTATCTGTTAGCATGGCTGAAGACTCAGGTAAATACGCCCTTTTGATGCTTTTAGCACCACATATGAGGTCTTAGTGTTAACAGAGTTGTTAGCATGAGTTTGTATATTAGTGTCACTATCAAGAATCAGTAGGCCCGTTAGTATCAAAGGCTTAGTTAGTTGCATTATTACAGTATCAGTATCAGTATTGGCATGTATTATTATGGTAACACATTTGTACACAAGTGTATTGAGTCACACTGACAGCAGGGAGCTTCGGCCCCACTTCTCTGTTTCACTCCCACATACCATAGTGATCCTATAGTTAGTTTATCTTTCAGGACTTTGATGGAGGTCCAGCGATGGAGGCTACATTTAGACATAATGGTCTTTCTGTTAACACTTAGGCTCTTTATGTGCAAAGGAGGCATTTCCATTTAGGGTCCCGTTCCTGAACCTGTATGTGTCAGTCAGGCTGACTCACAGAGGTTGGATTATACCTCCCCCTGGTGACGCTAACATGACATGTGTCTTTATAGTAAAACACCTCATTACACTTATTTGGTATACAATAAAGCCTTCTTTAAAATAAAAAGTCAGTATCTAATTCTTGAATTAAGGTATATAAAGGCATTACAGCAGTATTTCTCTATGACACAGTAACATGAAATATTTTAGTGGGTCATTCAGCAGCTTTGAGTCAGGGTGACCTAGCCTGTTTATTTATGTGCTGGGAAACTATCCAACATTGTCAATGAACAAACCATGAATCTGCAAACAGAATCTGCTACATGGCTGCTAACTGTGAAAAAGATCAGAAAAATGTGTTTAAATCAAGTACCAGCAGACAAATAGCTATGACCAAACACTCTTGTATTTTGTCTTTTTGTTTTTCTTTTCAACATTTTTCTCTTTTTAAATGTGAATTATTATGTTGGATGACTGTATCTAGATGAAGTAAAAGCTTTTTTTTCTGATGTTTTACATTTTCCAAATATTAACGAGCACAAAATATGAGAAAAGAGAAGTGTGGAGACAGTATTAATCATTTCGATAAGTGGTTTGTGCATGGAGTTTCACCTTCCGTTATTTTTGCCACATTCACCTCCCACAAACTTTCCATGTGTATAACTGAGCTGCAGCCAGAGAGAAAAGTAGGAGCTGGAACTACAATAGTCAATGTCATGAAGGAGTTATGGCTTCAAATTCCAGCAGCAAGTTCTTTTTAAAAAGATGTTCAAAGCTCTACACCAACCATATCTATCCCTTATCATTAAGGTTTTTTTGGTCTCACGCTCCAAACATGGCCATTTATGGTCTCACCAATCCATTTAGACCCATAAAACTGTCAAGAAAACATATACTGCTACTTAAGAGTCTTTTAGTTTGGTCAGTGCCTTTTTATTGCTTTAGCTGTTTTGCAATAATTAAACACTTATGTATAAATTTGCTGTAGCCACACTCCTTTGAGTAGAGAAAGTGCACATAGTAGAAAATAACACCCGCTGAGTTTTCCAGCAGATCAAATGATAACTCAAACAGTTGCTGATTTAAGAGTGTTAAGGCGTCCTGGCCCTCACTTCCTCCAGGTGGCACTGTTCTTCAATAATGAACCCCTTCACTTAAGAGGCTCCAGCAAACTATTTCTCATACAAACCTTTCAAACAACTTTTAACAGTCACAGCTGAGCCTCGTCACCCTTTCATGAGGTCAAACTACCTTCTGTCTCAACACTTTGCTTTCGCAACAGACTTAGACTCAACATCTGGGAGACGATGTATCATAAACAACGTCCATGGCTGATTTGTGAACTAACTGATCAATAAAATCTTTGTAAATAATGTTATGTTCTCAATTAAAAGATCATTTCATTTAACCACTGAGCTTAAAGCTGGTTTTGCTGAAGTATTCGGAAATAATCGCCGCTTTTTGGCAACACAGGAACCAAAATCCTGTTGCTGTTACTCAAAATTTCCATCCACAGATTGGATTAACTTCAGTCTTAAAATAAAGACACAGTCAGGTAAGTGAATTTAAATGGATCGCTTAAAACAAAGGAAAAATATATTTAAAGCTACGTCAGCTAATAGATGCCATGAAGGCCATGAGGTCTAGGTTTTTTTTCCTTTCAGTCCCTCTGTTCTGGATTCAGCTTGTGTGAGTGTTAGTTTTGCAAGAAACACATGAGACACACCAAACTCGAGCACTTTCTTGTATAATTTATATTGAAAACATGTTAAAAACATTAGTTTCCCTTTATAAAACAATAACAATTACCTGTGGTCATAATTACAACAGTGTCCTGGTGATCGAATTCCCCTGTCAACATCGCATGTAACTGCAGCGATGCATCTTAACAGCAAGTGCATAATGGAGTTAAAATTATGCTGAATATCAAACGGGGTTGAGCTGCTCTGAGCTCAGTTCGGCTGGTCGTCCATCTGTGAGCCTGACTGGTAGGACTGGATGTCCTCCCCGATGAACTCCGTCACTGAGGAGGAAGAGGAGAAGATCACGATCAGGTTCATCACTCCATCCTTTCATCCACCTCATACTAGTGTCGTTGGTGCAGTTTGTTCAGCTAAAAATCTGTATTTATTAACGAATAAATGATAAATGCCATTGATTTGAACATCAGCGCCAAGATTTGCAGCATGTAAATAACTTGTCTCCTACACAAATATCTTAGCTATGATGACCTGATACAAAAATAGTGCAATCAGTACAATAGTGCAGATACGATGCAACTTCGGCCTTTCTTTAATACTTTGTGGCTGAATAGTTTTGCAGTTTTTCATCCCTGGTTATTACAAAATCAGCTGATATATTGGCTGATTATTCTCCATCACCAGTATTCAATCTTTATCTGTGTTTATACCAAGAAAATGCAGTAAAGATGTAAAATAGAAATGCCAACGTTGTGTTTGATGCAGCGTCACTGATACATAGTTTATCCACAACAAAACACATAGAGACAACTGTATTTCCCAAGACATCCAGCACTTTGTGTTATAAGATGAGTCAACAAGGAAATTCAGCTTGAATGGAACGGGCTTTGGCTAGCTGGTTAGCATGCTAGCTTCAGTAAATACCTCTGCAGCAAAATACACAGACGTCTCTGACACAAAACATGTCAAATCTCTTACCTCTTCACATTCTGTTGGTGAAGTTATTTTCATTTTTTAAATGTTTAAAAATAAATTCTGGCTATATGTGACAAATAGCTCCTTTTAGAGGAGTTTGTTTTCAGGGCACATCTCCTTCAACCACTTGACTTCTCAGCTATGGTGGTGTATACACACTTGTAACATTTCGGCTTAACTCTCCCTCCATTCCCCAATCAAAATGTGTATTTTCTGGGGGAGAGTTTGACCCCAAATTACAGGATTGAACCTGACTGCTAACTTTGTGTTTGTTCTAACTTCAACCACAATGACAGAGCATCAAGTGTTTGTTTTGTGAAGCTGTTTTTTTAGTTGAAACTGTAATTTTTTCAATGTAATTAAGGTTTACAACACTGGACCACCAGGACAAGTACAGCGTGTTCACACTGACTTATGTTTCTGAACAGAGAATGAGGAACATCTCCAACTATGTAACATGCACCACGTAACAATATTTGTATTGTTACATTAATACCTGACATATATTTTCTAAACATGTCGTCTTTAGCCATCTTCGATTCGTAACATTCATTTTTAAAATAATCTCTACATACATGTTGTATATCATAACATGTTTCCATACTTTTTGTATCATGCCTGGCTCATTTATATGTCTGTTATGTTGTCATTTAAGCGGATCTTTCCGCAAATACTGAAAAATACAAGCTACTCACCTTCTTCAAATGTGATGTGGTGCATAGAGGCAGAGCTGGTAAACTCCAGGGGGCACTCCTGGATCTTGGCATTCCTCTCTCCCCCCTGCCCGGCCTCCAGCGCCCTTCCCTGGGGGTCCCAGCCATCATAATGGGAGTAGGATGCTGGGCAGATGTCCTGATATGGGCTGGGATTGGATGGAGGGGAGGGACACACCTCCTGAGGATAAGCAGAGTACTGGGGGTAAGGGGAGGTGGGGATGGGAGGCAGAGGGGAGGTCGAGATGGGACTGCCGGCGGGAAACGGGCTGAGGGAGGAGGAGTGGGAGGGAGAGGGCGAGGAGGACAGGTAGGGCGAGTCCAGCCATGGGGAAGGGGAGGGGGAGGGAGGCTGCGGGCCGCGGGGGTACAGAGGGGGGAGGAGCTCAGTGAAGCCCAGCTCCAGGTTCTCGAAGCTGGGGTGTCGCTCGGTCAGGGCCGCCCTGGACCCGCCAGGCTCCTCCACCGCTGCGTCGGGTTTAGAGCAGTACTCCTCATGGTAGCCCATAGTGGGGCAGGGAGGGGAGTAGGTGGAGGGGTAGGGGGGCAGGTGGAAGCCCAGGCCTCGGTCCTCAGCCATGGGGTCGCCTCTCATGTGGAAGCCCCTGTCCATCCTGGGCTGAACCCCCACAGGACACACAGGAGCCCCCTCCAGAGGCAGCACAGAGGGCCGGGACAGCAGCGGGTCCTCCTCTTTGAACATAACTGAGAGGAGAAAACAGGGGGACACATTTTTTAAATTGATATTATTTATTAAATTTAATTTCCTCAAAAAAAAGGCTTATTATTTTATATTGTGGCCTTTTCCCCAGTGGTTTAATCTGATAATTCACACACAAATAGAGCCTTGACAATTTTATTTTTGATCTTTTTATTGATATTTCTATTCATTTTATTCATTTAATGTATTATTTATTTTCATCATTTTTACTCATATATTTTTCTTGTTAACTGTATTTTATTCATTGCGATATGTTTTTTAAATTCTTTTGGGGAAAACACAATTCAGGAAGTCCAAGTGTTACAGAAAGGAAACTTCTAAAGTCCTAAAGATAAATATATATGATGTGTTTACTTATGTGTATGGTAAATAAAGATATCTATAAGTGTTGCATTTATTTGTTTAGGATCATATTTGAAAAGAAAAGCTCCACTTAATCTCATAAGTGATAATATTACCGGAGGAGAATCTCCAGATTTAAACACACAAACTAAACAAAATAACAGAGAGAAACTGACACATGCAGCTCTGGTAATATCTGGACACTCACTGGGGAGATACTTGAAGCAGTGGGTGCTGCTCCTTTTCCTCTTCCCGTTGGAGACGTAAAGACTCACCGACACCGGCCGACTGACGGACGGGTCGCTGTAGGCGGGAACCCTCACACACAACAAACACTATAACAAATTAAATGTTTGGAGTCACAAAATTGCAGGTTAATGGAGATTCATCCGATGCGTTAGTTGTGTCTGCTGGAAAACGTTACAACTTTACATCACAGTTCATTGATAAAAAGTCCCACACATTACCTCATTGCTGTTGTCACGGTCGATATGAGCCTCCTCCTCCCACTGTAATTTACCATCTAATAGTAAGAGCATAAGATAGAGAGAAGTTTAATGCTCATATAATAATTTCTGAAAAAAATGTGTATGGAGTACAATATTTGCTTCCAAAATGTAACTGAGTAGAAAAAAGAGTAGCCTGTGTCTTCTGTGAGAACTTACCTGTCCCTCTTTCCATGAAAAGAACTCGGGAGATTGGCAGGAAGTTGGAGCCGCTCAGCAGAAGCTCCTCCCCTCCCTCCACAGAGCAGGAAGTCAGACTGACAGACTCGATGACCGGCAGCTCCTGAGCCGAACGCTGGGCTGAGGCAGGGAGAGTCAGGCAAATTAAACACGTCCTTCACTGCCACTAAATCCGCTCCTAGTTTGAAGCGCGTATGTGCAAAAAAATTAAAAATGTCCGACTATGCAACAACACACTTTACACACTGTCGCTTTGACAACCTCTCCTGGATAAACAGCATTGAGCAGCTACTCACAGCATTCGATGGGCAGGGAGGCAACCTGCAGAGCCAGCACTCGTCCAGGTGGGGCTACAGGGGGCGCTAGAGGGAGATGGGTCCTAAACACCAAACGAACTCGAGTGTTCTTCCGTCCAACGTCTGTTTCTCCTTTCCTCAGCTCGATGTCGGAGTTCCTCAGCTTCAGAATCCCAGCACAGTCGATGCTACAACGCCAAGACATTTTTTAACATTGTAAATATATCGAGGGAGAAGTTGATCACCTGATTGCACAACATCCCACTTCACCTTTTGATTGAAGTGAAATGCTTTGTGTTTTATCGTGGGGGTTAAAGCCTCGCTCATTGGCACTTTGCACTTGTTGTTCAGAAACATTCTTCAGCATTAATACATTGGAGGACAAATAAAAACTCTCATACTGGAGAAGTTTCCTGCCTCTCTGCTACTCACAGTGCAGTCATGTTGTTCTCAGGGTTCAGGGGGATGTCCAGCAGTTTGGTCCCGGCCTGGACACTCTCATGACTGGCGGTACCCACCATCTTTCCTGTCACCCTGAGCAGGAAAAAACAGCTGACCTCCATTAAGAACATACAGAAACCCATAATCCTATAAAGGATAAACTATAACAGATTTGAAACAATATAGACAATTGATTCTTTAAGCAATTTATCCAGCAAAAATGCCCAAAGTTTGTGGGCGAAAAAAAGTCAAATGTTAAGATTTACAGATTTGTTTTCTGTTTGTAAATCAGAATAACTTTGGATAGATAACTGTTTGTCAAAAAAAGTACATAAAAACAGTTGACAGACTAAAGAATAAACCATTGGTATCTCACCCTACAAACATACAGATCATCACATAGATGCCCCAAGTCTGGGCAGAATAACAGCATAATGGAGGATAAACAGCAGTTACGTGTCTTTGTTCTTGATGCATTTTGCTTTCATTTGTCTGGACTTTGGACAAACAGACTCCTTTTTCTCTCTTATGCAGTTATAATAAAATATTTTACATGTTCTACATTAAGATGACGGTCTCATTCAGAGCAAGTAACATTAAGAAGAATCGATGCAAGATATTTCCTGGACCACCAACACTAGAAGCAGCTGGTGGGTAAGTTATGCAATGGTTAAAGCCACAGCAGTCAGATAACAAATAAACTGTGCATTGTGTGGTCCTGATAGAGAGACAGTTTGTAATAAGCTGGATTTTAAGCAGAAATACAGTTTATTACCTGTGTATCTGATAAAAAGGATGTGGCCTGATCGATCGGTCGTCAGCTGTTCCAACGAAAACCTGAAGGGAGAGCGGCTTCCTCTCCGTGTATCCACACAGCTGTACAGAGAAACACAGTGTGAGGGACGAATCAAACTGTGACGAGGCCGACGGCCGACAGCCTCGACACGTGATCCTGACACTTTGTTCCAGTGTTGTGAAAACAACTTTTCTGTTTCAGCTTCAATAGAAAATACAGTTAACTTAAGGCATTAAAGGGGCAGTTCACCCCGGAAATAAAATTACATTTTTTCATTTTGCCTGTATTGTTGTTATTTCTCTCTCTTATATCTGCAGAGAACTAAATGGCTCTTAGCTTCTGGTGCTCAAAAAAGTACATTTGAAAAGCTGAACAGCAATTTCTCCTTCCAGAAATGATGTCTGGCTACTCAAGATAATCCACAGACCCTTGTTGTAATCAGCTTCATGTAGGTACTATTTGCTTTCCACTGAACTAAACTCACTCAGAAGGAAGCCTGCTAAACCCTTTATCATCATTAGCCTGCCTTTAGTTAAATTGTATTCAAAACAAAACAGGCATCTCTACAGCCGATAACTCCAAAACTCCACAACTCACACTAAAACAATCTAGATCCTTTTTTAATTTAGGGTAAACTGTCTCTTTAACATATTCTTATTATGAAAAGTATCTGGATTATCAGTTTGTGCAACATTCCTGCAGCTGCATTGACCTGCAGGTTTTGGGTTTCACCTTGACCACAGGATGCCCCGTTGGTGCAGCCTTCACGGCTCCTCTGCTCCCCTCCGTCTCATAGTGGGCTCTGTGGTGTGGACGGGGCTGCACCTCGATACGCAGCTCATACTGGTCAAACTGGGACGGCAGCGGCCAGTCGAGTGGAGGCAGGGCGTTTGACCTTCAAGTGTGTTAGATCAGTAAAACATTAGACAGTCTAAGTTGCATTTAACATAGATGGAACAAACCAGATGCCAATAAATGTCTGTATCTATCTTTAGAGGCCAGTTAAAGGGATTTACATTTAATTTAAACAAGCAAACATGACAGGTGCAAACCAGACCCGTGTTCCCAGTGCCCAATCCAGAGCATAAAAGCGTCCACATTTGCTGTAAAAAAATATTACACTTTTCTATGATTAAAAGGCATTTTTTTATGATTCAGTACATGTATATTGATAAAATAGCCTCTCTCTCACACTGCTGTAGCTAAGATCGGCTCTTAAGGTTCTGAGTTTTGGTAGGAGGGGTCACTTCTGTAGTCTCTTTCCATTGCTCGGGCTTCTTGTTTCTCTCAACAAATCTTGTAACAATGATATTTGCTATCACAGATGTGATGCTGTGTATCCTTGCCTGAACAGGGGGCTGTGGGCGCTGGCTCGGGTCCGGCCCCAGGCTAGAGCAGGGGGCACAGAGAGGTAGTCCATGCCCTGGGATGGAGGCTCCCTCCTGGTCTGCTGGGTCTCTGGCAGCAGGCAGGTTGAGCTGTGACCTGGAGCCTGCTCCTGGTCCACCTCCCTGGGAGACAACTGGGAAACAAAAAGCGTGGCTCTTTACTTTATTTGGAAGAATTTTAATCAACTTTCAGATTGAGCCCATGTCTTTACCTGTTCTAATGATGTCTTCCTGGTTTTCTGTGGGATGCTGAGCTCACAGCTGCTGGGAGGAGCTTGAGAAAGAGTGATGGAGTCTCCACCCTCCAGGTTGCATCCCTGCAGGTCCTCAGAGTAACTGCTCCTTCTTGAAGTACAAGGGGAGGCAAGAGGGGAGTTTCTACGCTTTTTACCCCCAGGGGAGGTGGGCCTCGAGGACGGCGAGAGCCCAAAGTTGATCGTGGCCTCGTTCAGCTCCTCCTCCTCCACCAGCAGGGAGTCACAGCTGGAGGCCGGGCTGAGCCAGCCACGGGAGGACGGGCTGGAGGCGGGGCTGGGGCTGAGGGAGCCGGGGCATCTGTCGCGATAACTAAAGGGGTCCAGCAGGGGGAGGTAGAGGCGCTCACGGTCCCAACCACCACCACCGCTCATGTCCCAGTAGTTTGAAATGGTGGGTGTCGGGTCGTCTTCAGGGGAAATGGTGGTTATCTGGATGCTGGGACACTCAACCACACGAGACTCTGAAACCTGGAGGGAAGATGTGAGCGAGCAAGAGATACCTTTAATCTCATTATATGAACTCTCGGTTAATTATGAAGAAAATGTGACAAAAAGTGCTGACTAATCAGTTGAACTCATTCTTCAAACAAATATTTGCTTGTTTCAGCTTCTCAATTGTACTTATTCACTGCTTCACTCTGGTTTACATAATTGGAAATCAAATGACTTCTAGATTTGGGGGAAAAAAACCCTACCGAATGCATTTTATCAACATCCATTGTTGTCTTCCATGTTCAATAAGATAAGACAGACGATAAGCAACGATAAGATATTGTCCCTGTTTGCTATTTTAAAAAAAATAAAACATATTTACTGTGACCTACTTTGGGCAAATTTCAAGACACTGGAAGTTGAAATGAGGTCTGAACGGTAAAAAAATCTACCAAAAACCTCAGTAATGGAATTATTCCAGTTCTGAATAGGGCAAGTGTGAGAGATGACTGTTAAATAATTGTTGGGTAGCTGTAATCATGTGTGTTGGTGATAAAACTTTGCAGCTGTGAGGAGAAACTGGTGAGTGAAAAACACCCCACTGTCATTTGTGGTCGATGAGGTAAAAGCAGCGATTCAAAGAACCAGTCTCTCAAGTTTTAAAGAGGCAGGACCAGTAAAGAGATCGTCTCACCTGTACAGAGCGCGCTGGCAGGCTCTCATAGGTCCCACTGAACTCTCTGCTGGGCGCCCGCCGTGGTGGCGGGGAATGCATTCCAGCTCGCTGATTGGCCGAGGGCGGCGGGCTGGGGATATTGATTGATTGTCCTGCATGACCAGCAGTCATGTGGTTATCTGTAACTGATTGACAGAACAATAACACTTAATAAAAACATGATAAACACTGGCGACAAAACATAATTTAGAAAATTAAAAGGAAATATATTACTGATTAATACACTTAATCAATCAGAGCACCAACAGTAGGCTCTTGTTTACCAAAGTTGTTTTTACTTGCTAAAAAAATGTGGATGATAAAAAGTTTACAGTGTTTTCATTTTTCCTAATATACACCTTGACTTCCACATGGCAACAATTTACTTTTTGGCTTCTTTCTAGTATAAAAATGCAACATTTTTTCTTTTGTTCAACACACTTTCTTTTTATATCACATGCTTTGGGTTTCAGAGTCACATGACCTCCCATTAACCTTTTCTCACAACCGAAAACTGACAATTAGCTCTTAAAAGCTGCTGATTTTTACATCTGGAATGAGAAAGACTCATTAGATGTCAATCAAACTACTGTAAACACAATTTGTGGTTAAATAAAGATTCATTTTTTATCATCAACATGCCGACATCATCCATTACACATTCTTTTCTTCATTCAGGCCTACCGTCTGTTATTGTTCCCATATGGAAAATGCATGCAACTGGAATTTTTTCTCAGGAAGTGAAGAGTCAATGTCTTTGAAGCAAATGCAGCTTTTTTTTCAGTGTAAAAATAAAGAACTAGAAGTTGACATTTAGGGAAACACAATTATTTGCTTTCCTGATGAGAGTTTGGTGAGGAGATTCATACCACTCTTACATCTGTATGGTTAATATAAAACCAGAGTCAAGACTGAGTTAGCATAGCTTAGCATAAAGAACAGAGAAAAGGAGGACACAGCCAGCCTGAATCAGCTGAAGTAAAACAAAACTTCTGCCAACGACTCTAAAGCTCATTAATTAACAAGTTATTTCTTTTTTTGTTAATCTGTTTGAAAACCAAAGTGGAAAAACAACATGCTGTAATTTTAGAGATGATTTTGTGTCACACTAGCTGTTTTCTCCTCAGCTACGCTAAGCTAACTGGCTGCTAACAATAGAGAGAGGTTTCAATCTGAACATCTAATACTCAGCGAGAGAGTCAATATGTATTTCAAAAATGTCAAACTTTTATTTCATAATAATACATTGATTTTGAATGATGTAAATGCTAACTTTGTTTATATTGTTATTCTTTGGAGTAAGTCTTTCAATTTTTATTTATTCCACTTCAAATGTAGAAATAAATTGCTATTCTGTGGTAAAACATCACAGGGCATTTTTGGACATTTAAATGTGGTAAATGATAAATTTCAAACATCTGCTAAGAAACATGAAAAGCGGCTGTAGTTTATATCAGATGAATTAAAAAAATTACTTTTTTAGAACTATATGGCAATGTTGAACTTGCTTTTATATATTACATAATCTTATGCATTCACATGGGAACAAAGCCCTACTGACAATTTACTCTACTTTGCCTGTTCACGTCATTACCTTGCCCCATTTATTAAAGAGTAAAGTGGAACTGTCACCAAATAATGAGGTTTACTTTTGGCTTGCTGACACTGAACACTGCTAAGAAACTCAACCCCGCTGCTTATCTTGATGATGATTTTCTGAATGTTCTTTTTCAGAATTTTAGGACACAAATACATTATGAACTTCAAACAAAAACCCCTCAAGGCCAAAATCCTCAAATTTCCACAGCGTGGTGTGGTTGGCCTCTACGTTGAGCCAAACAGTAGTTACTCTGTAATGAACAAGGCTCCAACTGATCATGACTGCGCTGCACTGACGGCACAAAGTCGTACACGCAATTTTTGGGCAAAGCAAGCATATAACGGCAACTGCCAACAAATTAAGACTTGAGGTTAAAAAAATCTCTTCAAATGTTTCCTGGCAACAGAAATATTTCCAAGTGATTAAAGCTGCAGTGCTGAGGCAACTCTTCTGCTGGTGGTTTTTTTTTTTTTACATGAAGCAATGATTTTGATGTCTGTGAACGGACCAGCAGAGGAGTTTATTAGACATTAAAAATGTACCAAACACTTACTAAACACAATAAAGCTAATTTCAAGCATGCAGGATCTAAAATACTGTGATATTTTACTTGGTGTCCTTGGTTGAACCTCTCACAACGAGTGATGGTTACATCAGGTTTCCGACCTGTGGGTTAGATTAGATCACAAGACCGATAATGAGAAAATAGAGTGAAAAATGACATATTCTTGCCATGCTTAACATTAATGTTTACTGTCGTTCTTCGGGCTTCCCTCCAGCTGTTGCCTTTTTTTTTTCTTTTAACCTCTTCAGGCCACTTATAACTATTTAGGAAACAATAATGTGTTTGGGTCCCAACCAGCAGAGGAGTTTATTACTACCAAAAGTTACCTGACAGTTACTGTACACAATCCCTTTTTCTTTTGGAAGCCTAAACTAAAGTCTAACAGATCTAAAATAATATTTATGTGCAGGCAGATCTGGGTTTCAACAGCTATCTGCAAACTCCTTTCTAAGTTTGCATGTGAGATCTTGCTTAGGGTTTCTGTAGCTACTAGATATTTTCAAATGAGTGATTTACTCAAACTTAATGCATTTCTCATATTAAATAGTTTAGCATAATCAAATCAAAAAACAAACAAACATGTAACCAGGATAAATAAAGTGAGTGAATAAATATTAAGTTTTACCTCTTCAGGGCTTTGTTTGTGTTTACACCAGCAGAAGTGTTCACAGCTACCAAGATTTATCAAGATTTAACAGTTTTGAAGCAAAAGTATTTTGTCACTTTCTTCAAGTTTTATCTTGACTGTAACATATTTAAATTTCTTCTCCAGCGTGTTTTAAAGTAAGTAAAAATGCACTGCTATGTTAATATTATCTGATATAAAATGTGTTTTTTAAACAACAATTCAAAAGAGGCTGGAAGCACATCTTCTCTTTTTCCTAATTGAGAAATTCTGGATCTATCAGTCAGAGGTCCCGCCCACCACTGCTGCTTGTTAATTGGTTAAAGAGCATCAAGATAGCTAACAGTTAGCATCAGAGGAAATATTCCAAGCTCTGACTCTTTCTTCTGATAAGTCCGCTCTGTGTGAGAGGTTTCAGCTTTCTGTGCTTGCAACCTGCCTTTGAATTTATGACTTACTAAGTCCATGTCCAGGGTACGTTTGAATGTCAGACTTTAAATGTCAAATTTTAGGGGATTGCAAAGACATCGCCCCCTTCAGTAGAGGACTGTAAAAACAACTGCTGACCACAAGTCAGTACAGTCAAGGTCTGACATTTTAGGGATCATAAGCATTAAAAAATGTATAGAGGGGAACTTTAATATTCTGTAATATTTCAGTGTCCTGAGTTGAACCTCTCATCAGAAGTAAAAAAAAAATTACATCTTTCCAACCTTGGGGTCAGAAGCCCCATATGTTGTCTCGAGAACTGTCCGACTGTGGTGTGAAGATGATTTAGTTGTTTAAGTACAGACCAGCAGAAGAGCTACTACCACATTTTCCTCCATGTAGTCTCATCAATTCAAAAGAAATGTCTTGCTGATCTATTTTACTGCTCTACTTCGCTCTACTTAAAAAGTGATGTTTATGAAAGCAGAAAAGTCGTATTTCTGCCACGCAAAACTGTTTTGTCACACTTCTCATCAAACTGTTGCTTTTTCCTCGTAAATGAATGCTGACTTTGACTCTTCAGGCTCTCTGGAAACATTTATAAAGCAATCATTTAGTTGTTTTAGTCAGTTCATCAGTTTCCTAAGGGTAAATCTTAAGTGTTAAAGATATAAAATAATACATTATTCTGTGTTCCAAGTTAACCCTAACCCTAACCCTTCAACATAATCTGGCGTTAAAATCTGTGGTTCCCAACTTTTGAGTCAGAAACCCATCAAGCAAAACAAATCAGAGGGGTCATGTAATGATGAAAGCATTTCTGTTTAACAAAATGGTGTTTGTTTCATCAAACTTCTCTCCTAATAGTTGCTCTTATCGAGCGAATTACTGAATAACTTTGCAAAGTCAAGACTGACATTACACAGCACATAAGCTGATTGGGTAACGGACATGGCACAGTTGACACATGACACAGTTGACAGGTTTTTCATCTCTGACGATATAAAATCCAACGTTTATGTGCTGCTGACTGAGTTTTTAGCACCATAACAATCTTTGGCCTCAGCTGTCCCATGACTGATTTTGATAATTACATCTACAATGGGTAAAAAAGTGCACATGTACTGAATCAGTTGAGCCTCTATGACCAGGACAAGATGACACTTATGCAAATCATGATACGACAATATCAAAAATCTAAGACAACAACTACTCTCATATTACATGATATATATTTAATCTATACAACATGATATAGCCTCACATATTGCCCTTATCTTGACTGAATGTACCAGAAAAGTGTGGTGGCTCTTCAGACATGTAAAAGACATCTGAATAAATAAAAACATATCACTGTTTGGCTACAACTGGTAGATAGATCGAACCAGTGGCCAGGGGTGGCAAGTCTCCAGAGAGCTGAGGACATAAACACTAAGAGTAAAACCAGGATTGCTCACAAAACACTCTGAAAAGCTCTGAAACGTAAAACTGCATCACCTAGAGTAAGAAATTGCTCTCTTGTTTCTCCTGCAGTTTGCTTTCATGCCATGGGTGTGGTAATACAACTGTTGGCCAGTGTGGGCGGGAAACAAATGAGAGAGTGGATGTGAGAATATAAGGTGTGTGTGTGTGTGTGAGAGAGAGAGAGAGAGAGAGTCTGTGTCTGTGTGTGTGTGGAGTGTAAAACGGAGGAGATGGAGGTTGAGTGAAACAGGGAGGGAGGTGTGTATGTGGTGTGTGTGTTCAGTACACAGAGGTTGAGGTTCCTTCCCAGATGGCAGCTGTTAACTCTACTCACACGCACAGCTGATTAGAAACACATTGAGTCTGGGGCTGCACGCACACATGCACAAACACACAAATGCACGCACGCAAACAGGATTACACTAACATGTACGCATATGTGCACACGGTACACAAAACAAACGCACAATAACAATATACTCATACTCTCATGCTTACAGATGGAGGCACGCACGCACATCATATGCGAGATCAAACGCGCACGCATTCACATAAGCGCAGCGTGCAGATGAGGGCCTCATTGTGGCACATGCAGCTGCAGCTAAACACACACACACACACACACACACACAC
>JAPZDY010000004.1:19778657-19801123 GCA_029783645.1 Ctenochaetus hawaiiensis | reverse complement strand
ACACACACACACACACACACACACACACTGGCACGCGCGCGCGCGAGCATAGACGTTCCCATAGAGCCACACTGTCAGGCCGATCGGACCTCCTCTATCTGCTGTGTCCCTTCACTTCCACACATTCACGCATCCAATAAATGACTCTAACCCAGGCTGCTGCCGCTTCTGTTGGAGGGGTCAAGGTGCCGCAGGGCGCCCTCACTCTCCTCCCCGGGAACGGAGCTCTCCGGCTCGGCTGTGCGCACAGAGGACGGTCCCTGGCTCTGTCGCGGCGGCGGGTCCTCCTCAAACACCAACTTGAACTCGAACTCGCCCTCCTCCCAGCCCGAGCCCGGCGCGGCCCCCATCGCCCTCCGGCAGAAAGGAAATGATACAGACAGAGAGAGATACAATCCCTGCGTCGGTCACTGTAAATTTAGCGTCCTTGATGCGCCTCGAAAGTTTCCCAGAGATATTCCCAAAAGTTTTATCCTTCTACGAGCGTGTCATTGCGCAAATATCCCTCCTCCCGGATGGTTTATATGTAACTTCAGTAACTTTCCCTCGCTGTTTCCACACGATGAGGACTGCCTCTTGCTCGGATATTTGCAACTTTTCCAGCCTTCATGCCTTGCGGTCCGCATCAAATCTTCGCTCAGGATGTTTTTAAAGTCTTTTCCAAAAAAAAATATCTCGCAGATGCGGTCGCTTCTTTCATTCTAGCTCTATCGCCATCCCCACGGCTTCTTCATCTTCCCCGGTCAAGACAGAGGGAGGGGGGAAAAAAGTTTATCAAATATTTTTGTCGTCCTTTACCCTTAATTGCCTTTGGGTGGGTTTCTCAGCTCCAGTTGGTCCGTTACTCATCCCCCATAGGACCTTGTGCCTGTCAGTCATGAATCCCCCCTGCCCAACCTCCAGCCTCCCTCTTCTCCCCCCCCTCCGCTCTCCTCACTCACTCTGGAGGTTTCTCTTTCAGTCACTTCGCATTTACTTTAACACATATTTCAAACCCTTCACATATGGCTTGATTACAGCTTACATCACATTTTAAATCACCCGCACAGCATTTTTTCCTGGTGTTTTTCCACTAGAATTAGGTTTTCGTGCACATCATCCCCATTATCAATAACTTTCTCCCCCCATATTTAAACCCAAAACAATATTATTATCATTCAAATCATGAGCAGGACCCATGGCAAGCGGCTCACTGTCTCCAAAACCTGCCATTGTCGGCCGGCTGCACCGCCACCGGAGCCGTGATGTTAGTGATGTCAGTTGGTGAACATAAGAAGGCCTATTTCCTGTGGCTATGAACACGACAGCCCCCTCTTTTTTGGCTGTCACTCTTCCCTCTCCTCCCCCTTTCCTCTCCCTTTTTTTTCCTTTCTTTTTTTTTTTTTTTTTTACCCCACTCCTCCTTCCTCTTCTTCCCCACCAACTCCTCCTCGTCCCTCCTTCTCTTCGCTCTCCCCTCCCTCCCCCTTCCTCTCCACCAAGGATCTGTTTCTCATTATCCTCTGTAGTCTGCTCTCTGTCTGAGTCAGGAGACGAAAAACTTAAATAAACACACTCTCTCTGGCTCTCTCCTCCTCAGTTCAGATCCTCATATCCCCCTCTCCCCTCTCTCTCTGTCTGTCTGTCTCTTCTCTCTGTCCTCCTTCCTCGTCCTCCTCCAATTCTCACAATCATTAGGCTAATGTTATACTGCCGTGTAACTCGGGCTTGTTTCACTTTCCCCGTCATCCTCTTGGGGTTGTGTGGGCAGGCTTTGGGTCCTGGACTGATCTCAAGATGTTGCAGCTTGGTCTGCAAGAGGAAAAAGTGCTACCAACATGGCCATAGCGAGATTTTTTGGGGCCCAAAGCAGAGACTGATAACCTGTAGCCCTATCAAACTCCCACTATTGGGCATGTCATCAAAAGTATGAGGGTTTACATTTTCTAGGCATTTGTGATCAAATCTGAATACAAACAGAGTTCAGCTGGTCTCCTGATCAGTCGGTTTGTTTAGGGGCTCAATAGCAACTATTAATTTGGCTACTTGCCATGACTTATTAGCCTAAAAGTCACAGTTTCGGCTATCTGTTAAGACGGGGGAACAGCCTTGTCGACTAAAAATAATGCTGACAGAGTAAGTTTCTATAAACCATAAGTAAATAAGACTTGTACATTTAATTGAACAGCAGCAAATCAACAATAAATATCAACGTGACATGGTTAGATCAAATGTAGGCCTGTATCAATCTGATTTTCACATCAGTGGTAGGGCGGGATGGTAAGATGGCAGCCAAAACAACCAACCAATATGAGGTTAAGACCACACAAAGGCGGACTGTTTCGACTGGTAATTTAAACAACTCTCAGGATATTTTTCGGCCATTTCTGTTGAAACAAAACCGTGTTTTTTAAGCCAAACCATATTTTCATAATTGTAATCAAGTCATTTTTTTGTGCCTGCAGCTAAACAGACCCTACCCACAGAAATATAAAGTTTCAACATATCGGTGCTTTGCAGAAACATACAATGCCAACTTTAATTCTGGAGATTTGGTTGGGTGCTCAGACCCAAAGCAGTACAAATGGAAAGATACATGACCGAAAGGCTTACGAGACAACAAAACACTGCACATTTGATGACTAAGTGAACAAACATGCACCTTAACATTTAATACCATTTTTAAAATGTTATCCCTGACAAAGATTTATTAAGGATGAGGGGAGTGACTCGTCGCTCTGTGAGGTGTCTCCTGAAAAGCTGTTCGACTTCCACAAAACAGCCTGACATTTAAAACAAAAAAGATGAACTTGCCCCACAAATTTTCACCACACATTTTTTCACCTTTTTTCTACTTTTGCATATAGAGACACATTTGGATTTCTACACAAAAGACTCATATCAAGTTAATCTTTTCTTATTTTGTTTTTCAAGGCTGACATGATCAACCATTTATGCTTCCAAATGTTAATACCTTAATATATTTGGTCAGTTACCAAACCTCAAATGTTTAAACAGTGACACCTACAGGACAGGTAGGATGGGAGAGTGCAGCCAGGCTGTATGAGGTGGTGATGGAGAGGTGAGGACGACAGGCTCCTGCTCATCAATAGGCTATTCAACAGAACATGCACCTTATGTCATTGCCATCCAGAGGCAGCGACTATGGTTGTCGGTTCTGCGGCACCTACAGTAAGTGCTTTACTAATTGCACAATATCTTCACAGACCACTGACATATCAACACAAATAACATGATTATGGTTTATGTGTCAAGTCCTATACACTTATCAATTCATTTGTACCTGCAGTGGTTCTGCAGCTCTTGATAAGGGAGAGGTTAGGACATGTGGGGGCTCTTGAGCTGTTAATTCATGGAGAAGACCAGAAAGTTGCAGCATATTGCAGCACCTAACCCCATATTTCTGGAAGTTTGAGAGCCAGAAAACTGCCTCCTGCAAGCACTCTGAGGTCAAGAGGATAGACAGAGCCTTGGTGATGCCAATAAACAGGGTAAAGATATTTATTAATAAAACAGCCCAATTTTCAGGGGGCATTAAAGAAGCCAAAGAATACACAGTCAGAGTCAGTCAGTCGATCAAAGGTGAAAAGCAGTAAAGCTATGCAGCAGTAGATTAATCTTTTACTTTGTTCCCTAAAACTGCTGCTTTCTTTTTTGAGATTAAATGATGACAAAAGTCTCGAAACCCAATCTGTGTTTACACATCACTGCTTTATTCATCACTTCATTACTTCTTTGTAAAGGATGCAGGGACTCCATATAACCACAAGGTGGAGCCAGTGTAAAATGTAAACTTCAGAGCTGTTGTCACACTGAATACAGAGGAGCAACACAAAAGGTACATACATTTTTTGCTTTGAAAATGTTTAACTTATGTTCCCCACAAATGATCAGATATCCTCTTTTATACTAGACTACATTTTAAGAAATAGACCCAAGTGGGATTTTAAAACTTGGCTAAATGGTGGGACCAAAAATAACAGAGTGCATGCTACTACAGCCATGAGGTGGCAACAAAACTAATTAAATGCTTCATTCCAGCTTGATAAACCAGCTGATCATTGTTCAGCAACACTTACATCAATTTATACAAGCTGAAGGATGTCAAATAGAAATCTATGTACCAGATTCTGCTAACACATTTGTGGAGGCAAATTTCCTCTCTGTTCTTGATTATGATGATAATATTTACAACATAAGTCTACCTCAGCCTCCAAATGTAATTTTATCACTCTGCAAATAGATTTTTTATTGCATTTTTAACATGGGTTTTGCTTATCTTTAAGTTTAATCCATATTAATTATCACTTTATTTTTAATCATCAAGTCTCACCAGGACATCTGTATTATGTCATATTTGCGCATGTGCACACAAGTGGTGACCCTCTCAAACCAAGTTTGAATTCTCACTCTTGCTCTGAAAAAAACTGCTGCAATTCTTGATTGGGCTCTAAAAAATGTAGGGGCCAGCCTTTTTCGTTTCCTGGACAAAACAGCTGCAATATACCTGTAGAGGTTTCGAGAAGTTGTATAAACTGAATAAACCCAATATTGACTTAGATTTTCTTCTGGCTGTGGGTTGAAGTACCAGAACAAATCTTCTTCTTCTTCTTCTTCTTCTTCTTCTTCTTCTTCCCTTTTATCTTCTTCAGTCCTTGTATCACCAACAATTGCTGCTTGAGCCATTGAAAATAAAGATGAAATGATTCCAATGGGCCAGGAAAAAGCTTCGACAACTGTTATTGTTGTACGATACACAGCAGCAGCGATCAGTGCAATAGGTCCTTTAAAAAACACCAGCGTTTGCCTTGATTGTGTAAAAACCAGCAACACCCTTGTGTCTTGTGGAAAATCCACTTCGATATCAGACCCTATAAACAACAACTTTTGTCCTTGTCCTGGTCCAAGTAAGACCAATTCAATGTCTTGAACAAAATCATCCAAATCCAGCCATACATGTTTATTTGACGTCACAAAAACCAGCAGAAATTTTCGACTCACTGTCGGAATATGTATTTGTAATACTTTCTCTTCTGTTGCACAAAGCAAATAGTCTTCATCTAATTCTGGAAAACCTATCACAAATACATAGTTTCCCAAGAAAGAGAAAACAGCTGAAAGCCTTGCTATAATCCAGGAAAAAAGATGTGCAATTCTTATTCGGATTGGAGAAAGCACTGCAACAAATTTTGCTTGGGCAGCTGAAATTAATGTTGCAGTTCCTTCTGTAATGTAACTCCATGTGCCAGCAGGCTGTGGTGCCTCTGGGTCAAATGCTGCCATACTTCGCCTGTCTATCGCACTCTCTGGGATCGTGAAATCGTCGCAGAGAAATAGAAACATGTAAAGAGAGCAAGGAGAAAGGTCAAGCTTCTCACTGCCAGGCTGACTTCTGTGAACCACAGGCTTGATTGATTCAGGGGTGCTAATCTGCTCTCGTTTCGTTTGTTGTGTTTCACTATTTAGCCAATTCAAGCCTGTAGAGAAGCTGCCATACAGCACCCAACGTTTACTGCAACATCTGTTTTTAAAGTCTGTTAGGACAAGAGGCGGAGCATAGTAGGAATAAAGGGTAGGAACCTTTATCATTTCCCTACCAGGATCACACCTGTGAATCACAGGGTCGATGCACACAGATGTGTCATCCTGCTTATTGTCATTATTCAGACTGTTCAATCCTGTAGAGTAGCCGCCATGCAGCATCCTCAGTTTACTGTGAAATTTGTTACGAAAGTCCATCTGAGTAGGTGGTGGTATGTCTGTGATAAATGATTCATGGAGCTCAGGCTCTGCTGGTTTAACACTAGATGAACTTGGTAGACTAAGTCCCAGTGCAGATTTGATGAGGTCACCAGCCGCTCTGGTGACCCAACGAAAACGAGTTTGACCCAAAAATGAAATCGGCATGTCGGCAGATAATGAGAGTTAAATATAATGTAGTATGAGTACTTCTGCGGATATCCGAGAAATTTTTTTTTTATAAGATTTCACACAGGTAGGAGATAGATTAATCGTATTTTGACTGTAGGTCTTTCCTTTCAGTAGTAACTCAAACTGGAGTGGGTGTTTTGGCGCTGGAGAGCAAAGATGAGAGGACGGTTGGGTCATGATGTCATACACATGTAAAAAATCGTCCGCCATCTTGTTTTGTTGCTTTGCAATGGCCACCAACAGAAAACAACACTGATCATTAAAAACAAACAAACAAACAAAAAAACAATAGATGAGCTTCACTATCCTCACGATGGTTAAAAGTAGTTGAGAATTTTTTTTAATATAAGTCAACTAAAACTACATATAGATTACAGAACAGGCTGTTAGCTAACTTTAGCTTTACAGAAAAAGACAGGCTGAAGTGTAAAGCAATTTTAGTGTTCAAAAAAGCTAAAAGATGTTAATAATTTTATGCTTAGCACAGCACTGATGACAGCCAACATGTTCTCGGATGACCAGAGGGCATTAATGGTAACATATTCACCTCATTGCCATAAATTAGCATAACTGAAAAAGCAATCAGGCATTGTCCTTGCTGTAAGCTTACCTCTTGCTTCTCAATGGATGTCCTTCAAGCAAAGCAATTAAAACATAATCCACATGTTTGCCAGCTGAAGTAATCCAGTTGCAGAAAATACAGTTTAACTTGATCAATTCACGCAATTTTACATAACTCCCTCCATTTTTCCATATTACCGATCAGGCATCGATCACGCTTTCTGCTGGAGGAACTTTGGCACACAGTTAGCCTCTCTGTTTTTATCCAAACCTGTTTTTATCAACAAGTAAACCCCTATTTACACATAGTAAGGCTAGAAATGCACCGTTGCGCCAAAAATGAAGATTTGCGGGTGTTGCGCAGAAAAAAGGCTGTCAGCTGCCAACAACAGTCCGTCAAACTCGATCAAATAAAGCATTTGTCAGTAACTTTATTAATTTTATGTTATAATTTTGTAAAAGGCTAAATGTATTTTTCATGAGAACTGATACTAGCTGCCAGATAATGTATCTGCCTTACTTCTTAGCACCTGATATCAACACGTTGAACCAAAAATTTCACATAAATATCCATTGACAAAACAATTTGGTCAATTTATTGTTTGATATTCAGTCGCAGTTGCATCCCTTACTTTCTCAGACCAAGTGCACAAACTTTTATCACTTTGACATTCTGATTCTAAAACTGTGTTTCAATTTATTAAAATAAAATTTGTACACACCAAAGTCTGTATACTGTGCTGGGAAATATTAAATAGTTTAATAAATCTTTTGCCTCTAGGGGGCGCTGTATGAGAGCAGATGATAATGTCATGTGATGTTACTTGAGTCAGTCGTGGTTTGGCTTGAAGACATACAATTTAAAATTAATATAGATTATGGATAAGAACCTCAGTCTAAGCAGCCATTGGACCCTGAATCCCATGTCACCCAAGAGCTTCAATGTGGAAAATAAATATTGTCCCATTATAATGATTAATATGTGATTTTCTCTGTTTACCATTTCCCTCATGCCTCAACATTGTATTGTTTATCTTTAACTGTAAATATTTATTCCTGACTCCAAGTACTGCATCATGTATAGGATAAATATAGGCACTTTTTTTTTAATATGTTTTAGCCCAGAAGTCAGTTGGATGCTACAAAACCATATTGAGTGTGTTGCTTCACATATTCTAGTATAAATGGTGTACTTGTTTTAAGTTACTTGTTTTGGGAACAATGGTTTTCTTATCCTCTTTTTTGCCCCTGTGCATTAGTTATTGAGTGAATTGAGGACTACTTGTAATATGTACGCTCGAGAATAAATTTGTGGATCTATTAGGTTAAATCTATATTTTGAACTATATAATTACATTAGAAAATGGTGTTTAGATAACTGATCACATGACTCTTTTAACATACATATATATGATGTCATTTGCTCAGCAGATAACAGATAACTCACAGTTGAAGTTTTCTGTCCATCTCCATTGTTCAGGTGTAAAATGCATGAATGTGAGCCATGACGTCACTGCTTGCAAAGTCACCACATCTTTCCTCAGCGGATTAAAAAAAATGAAGTAAAAAACTCAGTGTTTAAGCTCTGACTTTGGGTTTTTCCTCATTTTTTTACTTCCTCCAGCATTCCTGTCAGTGTCAGAGGCTTGTACCAACTAGTGAGTGCGCATTTTCTATGCGTGTGAGTTTCTGTGTATTTCCTCTCTGCATGCATGTTTGCGCTTGTGTGTTCAGCATCTATGACACAAGGAGCTTGTGCAAGAATCTGAATCACCTACACGCCTTCAGATTATGCAACAGTTAGCTCACAGAAAAGTGCCTCAGGACACAGAAATTTGTATTTTGATATGTGACCATGGGACATGTTTTAAAGGAGAATGCATGTTTGTTTATTAAAAAAATGCTTTTAGATAAACAGATTCGTGGCATAGATACTGGAAATACATTCCACAGGATAATAATATACAGAGATGATAAAAGGGAGAGTGAGAGTTTTTAAGGAAGGACACACCTCCTCGCCTCTGTCTCTCTCTCTCTTACTACAGCATGTTGCAGCCTGTGGGCTGGGATATAATTCAGTTATATGAACTGAGCAAACAGACACTGACTCACAAGGGACACTGTAACAGCTGGATAGCAGAGTGAAGAGCAGCAATCTGACAACTGAATCTGAAACACATCACACAGAGACATCAGGTTTTGGAAAGGTTAGTCACTCTTGAACATTTACCAGAAAACTCTCAGCATTGAAATTATTTGGATAATTATTAAGATTTTCCATCGATCTCTCTGACTGAGACAATTTCCACTTTGGTATTCTTTCTTCCATCTTTAAATAATTATTTATTTTTCTTGATGAGATTATTTATTTATAGCATATTTATTAGTAATGTATGACTCATTTTTTCAAAACTTTGGTTTACAAGCTAATCCATCGTTATGACTTTGATGGCAAACAGAGTTTCTAACAGATATAAAGACATTTGCAGTGTTGTGGTAATTTTTTATTTTTTAAAATGTTTCTCAGGTTTTGTTATGTTGTATTTGTACCCAAATAATTGTTGGTAATTGTCAAAACCCCCCCTCAGATTTGCTTTATTTTTTCCCATTTGATATTTTCTCTTGCATAAATTAAATTGCATCTGATTTTTTGACAGTACACTTTGTCCATTACGACAGCATATATATGTCATATATCTACTGCAAGAGTAGGTCATTATTTGTGTATTTCTGCGTTTTTGTTGGGTAGAAACAGCTGTTTACTACAAGGTTTTATAGACATTTTTCTCGTAAAACCTCTGAGAAAAAATGCTTTTAACCAACAACATCAATGTGCTGCTAGGGTTTTGTATTCTGTTGCTATTTTTACAAATGATCCACTTCTGACTTTGGTTCATTTTGTTTACGTGTTCATTCTGGAATAAAGTCTTCAGGGGAATATAAAGAGTTTGCCTTACTGGGACCAGAGCAGAGCAAGGAAATAAGGATTTAATCAGGAAAATAAGGATTTTATGTCTTGTTCGCATGATGTAGAATGTGGTTTTCAGAGGGATCATGTTGACTTTAAAACAATTACACTCTCAAAATTCTTCTATCCAGCATATGCAAGTCAGGGTTGGTCAGGGTTGTATAAGATTCTGAACTGTGTTGATCCCTAAAAGATCAAGGTTTTATGATCTTTAAACTGTATGGCACTAGACATCCCGCGCTCACTAAGAAAGACTCCAAAACAGAAAGACAAAGTGAATCAAAGACTGTGTCGAAATACTGATTTTCATTGACGTAACTGCTAATGTTTGGCATGTTTTAGCACGCTTCTTCTTAGTTTTAAGCTAAACTGTTGGCTACAAGGTTTGATGTGAATATTTTAGAGGCTGCGTCAGGGTGGCAGCCATCCTCTAATTCTGGGAAACAGCTTGTGTACCCTCGTGAACAATAGTTTTAATGTTTATCTTTGGCTCTTTTCATCCTATTTTCTTCAAAACTTGTCTATCATCTGAATAAAGTGTTAAGTGGAAGGATTCAACTACCAGAGCATGATTTCATTACTGAATTTTCTATAATTGTTTCCCCTTCCTTACTACCTCTTTTTATCAATTTACAGTTAGCAACCATTTCCTTAATGAGGAAATCTTTTTTTTTTTTTTTTACTCTTAGTTCCTGTTGACATAAAAGAAGAGTATTGCAATGGCAGTCCACAAACGAGCATGCAGACATATCAGAGATATGTGAAGACAGTTTTATCAAAAATTATTGAGGCAGATTTGATGACAGCAGAGACAGAGATCCTGAGCAAATACTTTCAGGAAGCTCTAAGAGACGAGGCAGCTATGTCTGACGTCAGATTTCAGTGCCAGGCATTTTTGAGACCATCAGGAGATTATAGTTCATAAAAACATAAGCTGACTGCCGTGAATAAGTTTTGTGTGGCATACTTTAGCATTGATTGGATGATCACTGAGAGTAGGTGTGCACCTGCCACCACGGACAGACAAAATATACCCCGGTGATGACAAGATAAGATCCTGTATCTTTGTGAGAGAGGTAATAAATCACAGTGGGTACTAGCTAAAGTAATCAGCAGTGATAAAGAGATTGTTCACAGCATTAAATCTTATTTCATGCACAGATGTACTCACAAATACACCATGTTTTGTTATTTTTAACTCCATATTATGATGTATTATGTCAAAATATTGAAAAGGAGATATTACTCCGTTCTTTTAAAAAACTAAGAAGAAAGGCATCTACACATTTGTCATTACAGTTATTGTCATGGACCATGGACTAATACTGCTGCAACACAAGGTCAAAAAATAACAAATTCAATTACAGACGTAAACATACATACAGATTTTACACAGTACTTCCAGTCCTGTGCAAAATAAATACTTCCACTAAGACCCTTGGTACTAGACATATTTTGATTGTAATCTGGTCTCGTCTTTGCCCTCAGAATCAAACCTCCTTCTATCATGAACAACTCCACCTCCTGGCTTAACAAAGACTCAAATCCTGAGCATGACAGTGTTGTGAGCAACGACTTCTCCACCGCCTTGGGTGCCCTCATTCTCAGCTTGGTCTTCCTCCTGGGAGTCCCTGGCAACCTCTTCATCGTCTGGAGCATCCTGGCGCGCCTCCGACGACGCTCGGTCACCACCCTCCTCATCCTCAACCTGGCGTGTGCCGATGGCTTCCTCATGGCCCTCACCATCTTCTTCATCATCTACCTGGCTAAGCAGACGTGGATCTTTGGTGACGCCCTGTGTAAAGGCCTGTTCTACCTGTGCAATGCCAACATGTACGCATCCATCTTTCTGATCACACTGATGAGCTTACACAGGCTGGTGGCCGTGGTGTTTCCAAGGAAAGTGTCCACTCTGGCCAGCAGGAAGATTGTGAGGAGGGTGATCGTTGGCATGTGGGTGGTGGTGATGCTGTTTGCAATCCCCTCGATTGTGTTTCGGGACGTGAGAGAGGACAAAGATGAGAGAAATAAATTGAGATTAGTGTGTGCACCCAATCACACCCTTCCGCGACATGTAAGTAGACTAGGGCTGCAATTATTTCTATTTTCTGATTATTTTCTTGACTAATCGATTAATTGTTTGCTCAGAAGCCTATCACAATTTCCTGTTTTATTAGGACCACAAATATGAAAGATCTAAACCTCTGCAGTCTTTTAAAAAAACAGCATGGACAAGATTAATTAAACTTGTCTGAACTCCTTATCTGACCTCGAACTGCTTGAAACAGGTCCATCTGTATTTTGGGGTTTTTGTTGGCCACTTGGGGGCAGCAGAAACAAGTTGTAAACATAACAGTGATTTATCACTCTTTAAGTTGACAGGGCAACTTGTTGGCAAACAGTTGCCTGTTTACACTTCTAGCAAATATGGAGCAGCATTAGGAATCATTTTTAGAGTCATGATTTCATCCACCTGATGAATTAAGTCCAATATCTGCCCTTTTTTTAGCCCTGTTCTTGGTTTCTGCTGCGTATGTCTGTCTACATATTGGTGCTTTGGAGGTAAACAAACTGCTAATAACAATAATATCATGCAATTAAAAGCTCCAAAATGACTCTTAAATAGATACTCTACATAGGGAGAATGAACAGGGGGCAGTGGTTATAGCAAGCAAAACCTTTTTTCAGTATTAATACAGGCACCAATATTTTTTATTTTGAGACAGACTCGTAAAAATGTGAACTTATCCTTTAATAACTACCTTTATTATTTACCTCAAAAACTTGTGCCCTGAGAAACAATGAGCAGATACTATTATTGCCCTTACTATTATTCTCAATATTTGCTTTTCTTTTGTATATTTACTTTTGTTTGATGAGTGAACACATTTAAATATTTCTCGCACTTAACTTGCGCTGCCTTATTTTGACAGATCCATTCATGTCTAGAAACTGAAGCCATTATTACAGTGAGCACATCTGTTTTCTACCTTTCTGTGTGCAGGTGAGGTTTCAGTATGCCTTTGAGACAGTGTCGGGATTCATTCTTCCGTATACAGTCATCATAATCAGCTATGTGCTCATCCTGAGACGCCTGAGGCAGACCAAGTTCCGCAGAAAGGTCCGCAGCGAGAACCTCATCTTGGCTATTGTGGTGACGTTTGGTTTGTTCTGGCTGCCGTACCATGTAATCAACATGATACAGGTGTGTGAGTTTAACTTCACAGCACTAAAAATCACATTAAAAATAACATATTTCTGCTTTTTGATCAAAGATCTGATCTTGTGAATTAACACTGAGTATGTTTTGGTCAAGGTGGCAGCTGAGTGGTACCCAGACAATTCAAAAGAAAGAGAAATGTAAGTTTTTTTTTATACTATTTTAATCCACCCTCGTAAATGAAATTGATTTTTTTTTAATTTACCCTGTTTTTGTGTCTCTTTGCAGTAATTTTCTGTCCCTGTGGCACCTAGTGTCTCTTAATAGTCTTAATAGTTATCTTGTGTGTCTTTGTAGTTGTTCTGTATCTCTTTGTAGTCATTTTGTGACTTTGTGGCCATTTTGTGTCTTTTTGTAGTCATATTGTTTCCATTTGTAATCATGATCTGTCTTCCTGTAGCCCCTCTGTGTCTCTCTAGGGATACTATGTGTCTCTCATGGCCATTCATAGTCATGTTGTGTCTCTTTTGTGGGTATTGATTTTCTTTGTTGCCAGTTTGTGTTTCTTTGTAGCGGTGTTGTCTGTCTTCATAGAAATATTGCATCTCTCTCTGTGGTTACTTTGTGTCAGTTTCAGGGACATTTTGAGTTTGAGAGCAAGTTTCTGTCAAAAACATACAGTGTAAACACATTTAAGTTGTAGTTGTGCCTAAATACTCTGTTTATCTGCAGATTGGATCATATCTCCAAGTCCAGTCGAGCAGTGACATCAGCTTTGGCCTTCATCAGCAGCTGTGCCAATCCTGTCCTCTACACCTTTGCTGGGAAGTCTTACATCAAGGAGAATGGCTTCGCCTTCATGGCTCGGCTCTTTGAGGGCACATCTTTGGACCAAACAGGAACTAAAAAGAGCCGGTTCATGAGTAAAGACAATGCGGAAACTAGTGCTGTTGACTTGTCAAACAGCAATGAATAGTCCTGATTCACAAAATTTGAGATGAGCATTGAATGAACTCTGTGCGTAAACTGGACAAATTAGTAAAACTACATGTGTATATTTTGATTAAAACAAAATTTGAGCTTGAATTTGCTGTAATAAAAAAATATGGACAAGCCAAAGTGTCAGCTCAGAGCTGAGCAAAATGTATTTTCTTTTGTAGACAGATTGTGTTTGAAAAAAGTGTTTGAGTAGAAATCAGTGTTACTGGCATAAGATTTCTTTTTTTGGCATATCTGACCTGTATATGATAGCTGTGAATATTCTTTTTTTTATTATATTTTATATGAGTTTTACAGTGTAGCACTCAAAAAGGCAAAGCAATATATTAATAAATGATAACAATATAATTACAATAATATAGTACTGCTTTTTCTTCTACATTGTGAGACAAAAACACACTTTCCTTTCTTAAACTTACTTTAAGTCATCCTCTTTACACTTATAAAAAATAAACAAACAATAAATCTCACAATATAATGTAGTTTGATGCAGACATGATATTTTTAAGCATTCATTAATCCACAGAATTTCTTAAAATGTATAATAGCAATTCATGTATATTTTATAGTACAGCTGTGTTTATTGCTTATGTAGCAACTTCCTCTTTATGGATGTTGATAATTCTGTTAATATGGGCTCATATCTGAAAACAACTACATTTCAGTTTATAAACTCTTTAATGTTTACATACTGCTCATGAATGAGCCTCATTTCAGGACAAAGTGATGATTGAACAACTCTTTTTTTGAGAATCAGTTATTACTCTGTTCATTTAGGTGCTGCATCACAATAACACTGATTATATTAGTCTACACAGAGTCAGGTGCATTATACATTTTGAAATGTAAAACTCAAATCCATTCCTGGAATACCTTGAGGATCGACGTCTTATATCCTCTCTGAGATGTTTGGAACTGGACTCCGACAACATCTGCAGCATCTGACAGAAACCTTCACACTGACACGGAAACTTGGTATCAACTTTTTCCACCGTCCCCACCCGGTTTACTACTTGACTGTCCGTTGTGAAAACTTGATACAGACTGTTCTTTTTTATTAATTATGCATTTTTTATTTTGTAAAATTCTCCCTCACACACAGGCTTTTGAAATGTGTGATTTCTCAATGAGATGAGTTAACGTTATGAATTTCTATGTAACAGGGATTTTTTTTTTTTTAAGAGACGATGCACTGATGTACTGAATTTAAATAAAAATCCTTGCAGTTCAACATGCGATTTTATTTTTGAATAAAGCAGAAATTAACTGGTGTTGATGTGCAGAAAAGTAACGTAGCTTCAACAACCACCTCTGATTACAAGCGTTAACCGTCTTTATTCAAGATGTGTCAACAGGCAGATGTTTCACAACTGTCTAAGTTTTAACACTAGTAACAGATATCAAGCCACTTCATGCACACTGTTCCAACTTTGCAGCCTTTACATCTGTAAATTCAAAAACAATGCATAGTTTGATACTAAATAAATTTATTTGATTTTGCAAATAAACTTAAACTTTACAGTTCATGTCATTAGACTGACAGGATTCTGAGCTTTTACATGTGTATAGATTATATAAAGACATTTCACACATTTCTGCAATTCTACAATTTCATTTAGCAGACGCTTTTGTCCAAAGCGACATTTCATGTTTTCAGAGGCACTTATGGGTTTTTAAAGTTGCCCCTTCAACTTTTAACAGCACAAAACATTAAGATTTGGTCCTTTGACTTCAAAATTCCCACTTAGGTGGATCCGGTGATGGGCTCAGGTCATGCAGTGCTCCACTTACCTATATAAGCAAAATAAGGTTAATCATAAAGATTTACAAAATTTAGAAAAAAATGTTTTCAGTGTTCATTCAACTTGATGTTGACATTTAAGGCAAATTAGTGGTGCTGTTTAACTTCCTTTATAATTATGAGAATAAACGTAATATCAAACTTCAGTGTAATGCAGTGCAGTTAAAACAGCTCCACAAATTACAGCCTCCAAAACTCATTTTCATAAAAAATGCTAAAATATATTCATGAGGGTAAGAGTAAATGCAGTGCTGCAGCAATGGACTGCATTACTTTTTACCAACAGAGAACCTACACTTGAAAGTTCAGTATAATAAGTTTTGTATTATGAACAGTTCAACAAAGCTGTGCTTACCTTATCAGAATATCCGGTCCAGTCTTAAATCCTAAACATAAAAAACACATGAGCATCAGACTCAACTCTCATTACAACAAGCACCCTCACTAGTTTCTGTACTGTCAAACCCATCAGTGCAGTGAAAGAATAATCATGAGGTTCAGGTGAAACACGGACTCACATGCAACTCATCATCAAGGTTTGACTAATTAACAGCACCGAAGCTTCAAGTCAATTTATGTTATCAAGTGTGGGGTTTTTCAAAGTTGGTTCTGCATCTGCTTTAGATGCAGATGGAAAAAAACCTGGTAAATGATGATTGACTGTTACGACACATTACACTCAGCTGCCAGTTTATTGGGTAAGTCTGACTCAAACTAATTCAGTGGAGCACAACTGCAATAAATTTTACCTGGAGGTTGTAACGATCAGTTTGTGTTGAAACTTTGATGTTGATTCAACTGTATAACCACGAACTAAACCACTTTTTTACAAAGAGGGGCTTCTCTTTTTAGGTCAACCCTCGTTGGTGTAAGCATGGTGCACAAATTAAATATTTGTCAATAGATAGCCACTAACCCCAAAGCATTGCTAAAACCTCTTTCACCAAAAATTGGTTATAACCTTTTTTTTATTTATTGCACTACTGATGTAACAGGGAGCACTAGTTTAAGCTAGCTGTACCCAATAAAATGGCCATTGGGTGCATGTTGATCATCCTAATTTCAGGTTAAAATCGAGGCCATTCAGCTGCATATTTGAATTATAACTTTGAATACTGACAATTCAGGCTTGGATGCAACACCGCGTGCTTCCCGCAAAGGTGAATGACTTCAAAAACAGTTCCTGGAAGTGAATCATGCTGCTACATTGATTAACTATTTTTGGTTAAGAGACAACGTTTACTCGGATTCAGACTTTGAATTTGAGATATAATTTGTCGAATAAGGCCCAAATCGGCTGATTACAGACCATGAGGTCGGTTTGGCGCTACTGAAGTAGCTGGTAACGCTGATAATCGCACGGATATAACCGCAACAAAAAGCCACACGCAGATTAGTAAATAAATATATCAACTGCGACATAGACAAATGTGACATGATACAAAATGTGAATAAATACCTGCGGTTTCAAATACGTTGGTGGTACTTTCGCTGGTTCAACACGTCCGACCCCCATCAGCGCAACAAGGAAGAGAGGTTGTTAATGAGGCTGCGGCTCAATTTATCTCTTTATCAAAACCACGTGTTTTCTGTCCCCGGTGAAGCTTCCGGGTCTAAAGTAGAAGGTTACTAAAGAGGCTTTTTTATAAAACAAATGTTTTAAAAAGCAAATATTATATGTTTTAATCGTCTTTAATGAGTGAATAGTGCATATTGTTATCACAATTTAATATTTTTCTTTTAAAATTTGTCAACAAACGTAGGCTATATAATAAATCCTTATGTATATTTATCTAAAATTTAAATTATAATATATAAATATGTCACAAAATGTAACTTTAAACAGTGATAAGAAAAAAATCAAACAAAAGTTAGAGTAAAACAACAACAACAACAACAAAAGAATAATGAGACCTTTCAGTTTGCTCACCAAACAATTTCTCACAATACCGTAATATTATTAAACCTCTTTTGTTTTAATGTTCCTTGTATTAGACAAACTCTATGTTTTTGTCTGTTTAACGTGTGTTCTGTTCAACCTTTTATTAGCAGCTAAATTTGATATAAATCCATCTTGTTCCTGGATTGTTCTATAGGCTAACGGAACGCTCAGGCTAACTTATAATAAGAATAATCTCACTATTTTGGCCCTAGGCAGATGGTATTTGACCATAAAATTATCGCCTAAATTTTCTACATGAGCTGAAGTCAACAAATAAGTTTATTATTGTTACTAGTGTTTCATCTGCAGCCCCTGATATAAATAAAAAAGAAATCAATCACTCTTGTTATTATTCTTAGATAACCGTACAGATATCTAGCTCTTGGTAAATAAGACCGTGATTGAATGCCACCTGCTCTTTTTAAACACATTCCCACATATGGCTTGTAAACTACAAATTGACGTCATCACAATGCTACGGAAGTCCTACTGGTCCAAAAAACCGAGAAACGACTCACTGAAACTACCCAGAGTTGGTTTACGTTGATAACAAGGACACGTTGTTCTTGCTGCAGCGTTCAGTTCATTGAACACTGACCGGCAATTTCGTCACCATGAGAGTTTTAATAGGTATGTACGTTTTTTAAGCATTATGGATTTTTTGGTCGTACGGAGAGGTCATTGTGACATAACACTTACAGTTAGCTGTTAGCTAATGTTAGCATTGCGGGCATAAGTCATGTATATGTATTAATAAGTTACGCGTGCGTTTTTATTGCCAGGAAAATTTCAGTAAAATAGAAAAGAAACTTACCAGCTGTGTGATTAAAACCGGAAACTGTCACATTTTTAAAATTGTTATCTGAAGCTAAGTTTGAAATGTTTTTGATGCAGAGTCCTGTTTTGTAAGCATGTGTCGTGCGCATGCGCACCGTTCTGAGTCTCGTGCTTTTTATGATGCCAGAGTTAAAATCCATTGATTACATTTCATAATATGTTTGCATACATCATAATGTAGCTCAGTATATATTACATAACTGTACATTTTAGGCTAATGTTACCGAGACTGTTTATTCACTCATCCATTTTTTCTGTGACCAGTAACAACCAGAACATCCTGTGTGGACTCACTGTCTTTAAATTGTCTTTTCTATAGGAGGGGGATCTGGATTTGTGGGTCGTGAGCTGACCCGTCTTCTCAGAGATAAAGGTCATGATGTCACAGTAATTTCAAGACAGCCTGGTCCAGGGAAAATAACATGGGTATGATTTCTAGTTAATTCAGAGCTATTGTCTGGTAGACGGGACCAAGGTCGTTTCTAAAACTTCAGAGATTCGTGATTCATCATAATTTTTCTTCTTTTTTTTCGATCTCAAACGTCTGTTGAATCTTTTTTATTGCGACTTGTCTTCAAATCACAAGTAATTTCTAAAATCCTGTATTTTTTTTCCCTTCTGGGCCCTTTGCAGGGTGAGTTGGAGTCACGCGGTCTCCCACCATGTGATGGCGCTGTCAACTTGGCTGGAGAGAATCTGATGAACCCACTAAGATGGTAAACAATAAACAGAGATTGAGTTACCACCACAGACAGCCATCCTTTTCTGTTCAGTAGATAATAGAATAATTATTCAAACGTATATGGAAACTTCTGCTCTGTGGTCGGAGGCTGAAGTTTTTCATGTTTACCAACCCCGTCAAACCTTTTGGATCCCCTGTAATACTTTCACCAAGCTAGGCTGCAGCTGCATGTTACCCTTTGTCTAAATCAATTAAAAATAATTGCAACAGGCACTTAATTATACATCCTCACATGATTTGTTTTCATATGTGATATCAGGTGGAATGAAAGCTACAAAAAGGATTTGTTCTCCAGTCGTATCGACACTACAAAAGCTCTGGCTCAAGCCATTGCATCCTCCCCAAGTCCTCCTCACTCCTGGGTCCTGGTATCAGGTGTAGGTAAGTCTCTGCCTAATAATAAAGCTTGCTATTGTGATTTTACTGGTAGTAGCAAGTCAGACCAGATGAACTCAGAGACGCTGACATCACTTCTTTTGCTTTCCTTTTCCAACCACAGCCTGCTACAAGCCCAGTCTGACAGTTGAGTATACAGAGGACAGTGAATGGACACCATTTGACCTCCTCTCTAAACTTGTGAAAGAATGGGAGGCATCTGCACATCTTCCTGAGAATGTGGCAAAAACCACCAAACAAGTCGTCATCAGGCCTGGTAATACGAAAGTGCTTTTTACATTTTAAAATACAGCAGAAAATCCAGCAGCTTAATGCATAGTAACTCCGAACTGCAGCCTCAAAAAGTTGCACATTGAACACTTTTGTTTTGACAAATATGGCATGTATGCACATGTAAACCTCCAATCCCTCCTCCGTCCACCAGGGGCAGTATTGGGCCGTGATGGTGGTGCCATGAAGCAAATGCTGCTCCCCTTCTGGCTCGGCCTCGGGGGCACCTTGGGGTCAGGGAGTCAGCCGTTTCCCTGGATCCATGTCTCGGACCTGGCGGGAATCATTGCTCACGCCCTGGAGCCCCCCAGTGACACCCTGTCCCCTTCACCACAAGTGTTCAACGGAGTCGCACCTGCACTGAACACCAACTATGAATTCACCAAAGAACTGGGCCGGATCCTGAGGAGGCCCACCATTTTCCCTGTGCCTGGATTCGTTATGAACACCCTGCTGGGCTCTGAGAGGGCCGTGGTCCTCACGCAGGGCCAGAGAGTCATCCCAAAGAGGACTCAAGAGGCCGGGTTTCAGTACAAGTACCCGGACTTGACCTCAGCTCTGAAACAGATCGTTGGGAGTTAACAGATGTTTCAATGATGTGCGTTGACTGCTCTGTAACTGTGTTCAGATTTGCTGTAGTACAAGGAGACAAACAAATAAGACGGCTCACATCAAAACTCCCAACAAGAACTCAAGATGCCGAGTTACATGTTATATTCTGCAAATCTCATTTTTCAGATTTGAGGAGTGTTTTTCATTTCATATTAGGGGAGTTTATCAATCAGGTTTCAAACTTGCGGTTTTCTGAGAGTTTGTTCATACTTGGTAGTAAAATAGATCTGATACATTATAAACAAATTGAGGTGTGACAGCCTCCTGGATCTGGATCTGATGGTTCAAGCTGGTTTGTTCAACATTAAGAGTTGGCTGGGAGACACTGAAGGACTGTTAAGCATGAGGAAGTTGCTTTTGCAAAAAAAAGTATCTAAGTTTTTAAGACAGTAGTACAGTTCTCTTCTTCTCATGCTGGAAACCACAGACTTTTTCATGTTCAGCGGGATCTGCTCTTTTCTCTCAAAAAAGGGACTCTGATGTGTAAACTGCAATCTGAATAATTAGTAATGAACAGCAGGGTAATCAATCCCTGATGATCACTTTATTTTAATGTTTAAGCAGCAGAAAATAATAATTAACATCAGTGGTGATTTGGACTTTGGGATTCTTTCAGTAATGGGATGACTCTTGGCTGTAAAATTAATCAGAAGTGCTAAAAGATGAAGGAAGAGATGTCCGAATCTCCAACTTAAATATCACATTACTGTTCACATTGCAGCACACTTGTTAAAAGAAATGGACCATTTGTTGAAAGCGATGCACAATAAAGCTGGGTGAAGTACAGTGAGACTTGGTTATGACTTTAATTTGAAATAATTACATGTCAAATGTCAGAATAAACAATAACAGTAAGGAAACACAAATGTTCTGTTAAGCTACAAGCTGATGAGTCCATGGATGGCAGCCTCAGTTTCCTCCTCTTCCTCTCTAAATCATCACTCTGAATCACTCTGGTTGTTATCATCGACTTTCTGAATGATTGGCAGCTGATCTCCCCAGTCACTGCTCCGAGCACAGCGATACACATCTCTGAATGAAGAACACAAAACACAAAACACAAAATGTAGTCGAATTACTGAATATCCATAACCATGAGAGCTGGATATCAACACTTTTTTGCTATACAGTCAGAAATGAGAACAAAAACAACCGCTAAATACCAAAAGCTGGCATTTAATGTTACTTATTACTTATAAAAGTTAGCCAATTTTAGACTGACATTTCACATTTGAAAAGTTTTGCCTCTTGTTAAATTACAAATGATTTAGAATTTTTGTTCCAGTGATCCTGGATTTTGTATTGGTCCATCAAAAAAAACAAACATGCAAAAAAAAAAAAAAAAAATTAAAGCTGCAAGCAGCGTTGGTAGGGCCCTCCCACTCTGGTCTGTCGGGGTAGGTATCTGTTTCATTAAAGTGTAGACAATTAATCCATTTTTTCCATTTTTAAGGTATTTTAGGTCAATTTTCAAAAATTAAGAGCTTTTAGTTTGAGAGAGTTTGGGGCTTTTATTTTGAAAGGCAGAGGATGACCTAGTGACTAGGTCAAAGTGTGATGGACATGAGTACTGGCAGCTGTGTGGTGATCAGACTTAAATGCAGGCATACAGAGAAATGTACATGTAAATCAATGGAGAAATGGATCAAACCAACACCTGTTTGAAAGTGGACTGCTTTATCAAAGTTAGAGGTACAAACTTCATTCAAATTTTAAATGACTCACAAGACTTTGATCTATGGACAATTAATTCATTTTTAAGGTATTTTGGGTAATTTTTGGAAAAAATAATACCTTTTGTTTTGAAAGAATTTGGTGCTATTATTTTGAGACAGAGGATGTGCTGGTGACCAGGTCAAAGTTTGATGGACATGAGTACTGGCAGCTGTGTGGTGATCAGACATAACTAACGTTCTCATCATGTTATTTTATGGTTTTCAGGGAACGTTCCCATAACATTGGGCTAACGTTCTCATTACGTTATTTTTTGGTTTTCTGGGAACATTCCCACAACATTGGGCTTACGTTCTCATTACGTTATTTTATGGTTTTCTGGGAACATTCCCATAACGTTGGGCTAATGTTCTCATTACATTTTCTGAGAACATTCCCATAACGTTGGGCTAATGTTCTCATTACGTTATTGTTTGGTTTTCTGGGAACATTCCCCTAACATTGGGCTAACGTTCTCAATACGTTATTTTATGGTTTTCTGGGAACATTCCCATAACATTGGGCTAACGTTCT
>JAPZDY010000004.1:19748479-19759281 GCA_029783645.1 Ctenochaetus hawaiiensis | reverse complement strand
TTCATTAAAAAATAGATATTTTATAAGGTTTGTGCCATAATTTAATGCAGAGTATAATTGAGGTACAACTCGAAGGACATTGGGCCTCATTCACTAATATGTGCAAAGAAATGTTTTTATTCTGCACATTAAAAAGGTGCACATGCAAAAGAGACATTCACAAACTGTCGCTCACACATATTTATTGTAAAAAATACATATAAAAACAATTTCTGAGACATACAAAAGATTAGAGCTTAGAAACAGTATATTGAACAGACGAAGACCAAGCCATTTTTCTTAAATTGCATTACATATTTACAATTTAATAAATAAAATTCAATTTGTTTTTATACCAGAGTAAAGGCAGATTGTCCATATCTTGGGGATACTGCTGTGGTGACTCTTTGAAAAACATTCTCATCTAATACATCAGCCTCAAAACGCAGGACACAAATGGGATCAGTGCCCTGCAATTCAAAGCCAAGGATATAGGGACTTTTATACAAAATACCATCCTTGGTTGGATAGGAGCTAGTTTACACAGAGAGCGTTTAGTTAGCATTGGTAAAAACTGAGGTATTGCACCACACAGCGTAGAGGGGGCAAGAAAGTAAATGAGAGTAATGTGTGGTTTTAGATTGTCTATTATCTTTATCGACAACCCAACCACCACCACCAGATCCCCTCTCCCCCAGAACACACACACTCACACACACGCACACACACAAACACCCCCCACCCCTCCAAGCCAAAAATATACAACATCATAACTTATCACCACAAATGTAACATCTAATCATCAATGCAGCTCGTCTTCCGCAATCTCTCTCACACAATGCTCCCAATGCACAGACAGACTTTTGGCATTATTTTTCTATTCACCAGGACAAAAAAAAAATAGAGAAACATGCACAGGGCTGCCCTCTAGAGGCTGAACAAGTCAAAACACATAAGACTGCAGAACACAGTGGACCAGAAAAGACAGGAGGAATTAAAAAAAAAAAAGGCTGAGGTGAAAACTAGCCAGTAGGAAAACCTGTGCACTGGGCTGATTTCTAAATTGATCCATACCACTTGTAAGCATTCACCTTTTGAGCAGGCAGCAAAAGCAATCAGTTCATGTCTTTTGTTCTTTCCTCTGGTCTGAGTACAATCTGCATTCAACAGCATCTGCTGAGCAGCCTTTCTTGTTGTGCCTCCACCTCAGTTCAGCCCTAAAAACACTACAAATAGCTTCTTGCGCAAGAAACCCCTTCACCAGGCAAATGCAATCAACACACACAAAAGCGGCAAGGAAAGCCATTTAACACGTTTAGCAGTAATCATAATCATAATGTGATGATATAATATCTAAAAACCTTAAAAAAAAAAAAAAAAATCAGAGGGAAAACGGGTGGGGGGCTAGTTACGTAATAATTACCCATCAGCTGTCCATAGCCTCCAGTGTTGGAAAGGGAGGCAGATGCCACATGGTGTAAACATGCCCCCAAAAATACATCCCTCAGTCCATCCCTCCCTTTATCCCTCCTCGATATGGCATCAATGTAACCAGATGGCGACACTGTCTCCTGGGGTGCGGTCCAGAAATCCGGACTGCACCCCAGAGAGTTTTTGGGGATGAGGAGGGAGCAGGTGGTGGGACAAAAACTCAAAACCGCATTCAAAGTACAAGGGGACCACATGAGCCGCCATGTTGCGTACCAAAGCCACATGTAACAGGACGTTTGCCAGAGTGACTGCAGATAAAAAAAAAAAAAGCTTTTAAAATTAAAAGGGTAACCCGCTTGACCAAGCAGACTTCTGGGCAATTTTGATAAACACACACATAGTCACACACTTACACATTAACACACTTTCAGTCGTGCTCGGGACATTTTCTGTCCGTGGTCATCATCACAGCATATGCATACAGTACACAAACACACACACACAACCTTGACCCAGAAATTATGCGGGGAAAAACAAAACGAAACCAAAACCACCCTTGAAGGACAAAAGTGCTCAAATTGGTGCCAACACCAGCGCAACTATGGCCCTATGAAATACCTACAACCTTCCTAAACACTCAGCAAGTAGCAGCACATTAAACTTAGAGCTAACTAACCACCTACAAGACAACTGACCTACTGGGAAAAACAATTAGCCCCCAAACTTCCCCTGAAATGTTTACAGGTAATAGAAAAAAAACACCTATTAACAGCAGCCCCCATTCACCAAAAACAAGCCCTCAACCTCCAGCTGGTTCAAAATAAAGCAATGTTTATGTGATAACAGTTCCCGCTTTCAGTATGAGGTTGGTTCATTTGGGGTTAGCCAAGGAAAGAAAACATTCATCCAATGTATGACATGGAACAATACTTTTTCTGCAAAATACTTGATAAAATGACCAGTCCCATTTGAAGGGAGGAAAAAAAAATACACAGGAGAGGATCCAAAGTCACAGTTTAGACAACTTTTTTTGTGTTCCTCGCCAAGTTCGAGATCTTTTGTTCAAGATCTCTCTAGGAAATGTTCCATTGTTATAGGATGATAATGTGTACTAGATTTGTAAAAAAAATTTTTTTAAATGTTCTGCGGATTCAGGCCAAGTCCGTAACAAAGACAGAGAACCTCCTCCACTTGTGATCCAAAAAGGGTTTCAACTAGAGATCAGATGAAACGGCGGTTTTTACTGTGTGAGTTTGGCTTGAAATGTTCTAGACCAGGTTCAAAATGAACTGATCCAAACGGAGAGCATCAGGTGGTGCAAACTGGAGCTTCCTCTTAGGGTTGTTTGTTCTCCACTCAAATATAGGTTTGCGTCTGAGAAGAAAAGTGGGCTTTCATTTGTTCGATTACACATTTTTTTTAATATTGGATTTCATTGGGATTCAGTGTAGTCTCCTGAAAGGGTAGAAAGAAAACAGAGTGACCATTAGACAAAAGAAAGCAAACTGTTATGACTCTAAATATCACCTACAACAGGACTGTTAAGTATGATTAAAATCATTATCCCTTATAATATTTTTAGTACAATTTAACAGATGACAAAAGTATGCAAGATCACACACTGTTAAAAATTGACAGTAACATCTAGGTAAATTTTGGTTCGTCATGTCACTGACCCCTCTAACAAACATGGCCTACATATTTCTGTGCTAGCTCAGCACTGTTGTCATATGATGAAGCTAGCTTAACGTCCTGATGATTTAGGGAGATTCGCTTGTACACACCTGAGTCGGGTTGGTCACTGTGCAGAATACATGTGACCCGAAAGTCAATCGAAGGGATGTTCAGGGCAGCAGGGTTTCACCTTGGCCCAGGAATCAATGCAGCTATAGGGAGAAAGAACAGTGACCGAGGTGGGGACACAAAGATGTTAATTTCTTAGTCCACTTATCTTAATAAGCAAGAATGTCTTTGGTAGCTTTTAAGGGTTACTCAAGATACTGACAGCATAGAAAAGATGAAATCATTGCAGGTTGTGAATATTTCTCCAATAATCTGATGAGAGAAGTGCGGTGGGCTAGCTGAAACCATTAGCCTACACTATATAGTTGCTTAACAAAACAGAATAATCTGCTGCTATTTTGACATCCCATTATTCTTTCAAGTCTTTTTTGCAGCTTTTCAATTGTGACAGTTCGCTTCTCTATCTTATGTTAGAGTTAACTGAGTACTTTTGGGTTATGGATTGTTGGTCAGACAAAACAAGCAATCTGAAAACATCGCAATGAGGTTTAGGGAATTGTGATGCTCTTTTTATAGTTTTTGTCTTACAGTTAACATACATTTATTTCATTAGGAAAAAAACTTGTGTTAAACGTGCGAACATGTATGATAATTTCTTATCTCCTTTCTTCTTCAGATTCTGAAATTCCAAGTTTTTTTCTAATCTCAGTTGCTAGACAGGGTGGATCAGAATGTTAATTACACAGACAAATGGCCACACCTATGAACTGCGGTTAAGAAAACTAGGGGTAGACATGATGTCAAACTTATGTCGCAATGCAATTTTAACTTCCTCTCTACAGGATCCCCATCACAGTTTAACATCATGTCAGCTAGAGATGCTTGTGTCATAATCACAATTATTTGAATAAATATTGACAATATTCAACATAATTAATTATTGACCTCAGAAATATCATGTATTTATTGAACTTTTAAGAGGAACTTATCAGTGGATTAGATGGATGGAACTGAATTCTAAGTTTCAAATCAATAACCACTTGACACTAAACATGAAATTATGACCAAAATTAGTAGGCAGGATCGTCACAAGGGCAGATCACCTAATTGTGTTAAATTTCAAGTACCAGCAAATCTAGTTTTAGGCTTGACTGAAATTACTGGAAATCACTGTTTCCTTGGAAGTTAGGAAATACCAAACGTCTCGGATGTTACAGCATGCTCTGAAGAAAACGAAAACAAAAATGAGTAGTAAACGGGCTGAAACATGAGTCAACACTTGAGGTCTTTTATTAGTGTCACGGTTAGTGTTTTTCCCGCAAGTTTCCAAGTACTTTATCAAGTCTTTGATCTGGTGTATCTATGACTACATCTCTTTGAAATGTGGCAATCAAGTTATTTTATATACTTGTGAAAGCTCTATTCAAATTATTTACTTGTAAAATAAATTGTTTGAGGCCAGAAACACACAAACGTTGATCTTTTCCTGGTAAAGTGAACAGATTTTTACTCATGTGCAGTATTAGTCAGTTTTGCCGTATGTTTAAAATACTGACTCAATAGCAGTGCCATAGCTGTTGTAAAGATTATGTTTAAGAATATCATATCATTGAAAAGGACAATGAGTTTCTAAGTATCTGAGGTATGTAGTGATACATCTGCACTTATATAAAACAATGTTTGCTTCCATATTTTACAAATGCCATGCCCCATTATCGCATTTTTTAAACAAATAAATGTTTCCTGCCGTGCACAGACAATGTTTTTAATCCCAGTGGCACCTATTTGCATTTTTACCCTCCTCTCTCCACTTGTATGTCTGTACTTTGTTGTAATGCAGATACAGCAACTGAAACTTGTTACCTCTTATGATAGACGCAGAGGCAAGCCAGCCTGGCGATGGTCTCTCCCTGTACCAGATCCTCCAAACAGATGGAGCACTCTCCGCTGTCTTTACTGAGCACATCCGCTGTAGACACACAAAACAACCGTAAGACTTTTACAGCCTTTTAAAGAAACAGCTGCCTGGGAGCCTTTTCTGTGACATGATACTTACTATTGTAAGGTAGAGGAGGAGATGTGAGGCAGCTCAACAAGTGATCCTCAATCCGACCCCCTGGGAAGGGTTTCGAGCAGAAGGGGCAGCGGATATCTGCACAGAGACAAGGCACAACAGAGCTGAGATTAACACACTGTGTCACAGCGAGATATAAATGATGGATGATGTGCACATCACATCACATAACACACAAGTGCTGTGTTTGGACATCTAGATTACACAGGCTGAATTGGCAAACTGAAGAGCAGACTGAAACATAATCAGCCAGTGTGAAGGCTGTATTGTCACTTTTATCCTAGAGATAGTGTGACTGATGTTGCCTTGCTGACTAAAAATAGTTAGAAACTTTGTTTGGCTGTGTGCACAATGCAAAACAAGCTACAAGCACTGGGGGAAAGCCACAACTAGAGCCCTGAGTGAATGGGACAGACAGGCAGAAACAGTGCCTTGCTGCCCTACATTCTCCTCCTCCATCTATCAGCTGCTGCCAGCAGTGAGTGGGCATGTGAAGTTGTGACCCATTTCCCTACACTTGCTGGAGGGCTGGCCTGGGAAACCCACCACACTGTTGTGTACGGGCTCGCAATATCATGTTTGCTGTCACACTATGACTGTTTATCTGATCGTCTAATGCAACCAAGAATGCATTTCACTTCCTCTGTAGACTCGTGTTCCTGTTTTAATGCACCTCAACGAAAAAGGTGGTTGGTTTCTTAATGTTTTCAACTTGCACTCTGCAAAATCTGCTACTGACAACCACTGTCAACAGGCCTTCTGACATGAAAGAGTTTGTATGTCACCACTTCAAGTTTTACGCCATAGCTCTGCTTCATACAATAGGGTCTCTGATGATTTTAGTCAGCATGCAGGCACGGGAAAAGAGATTATCTGTTCAGGAATGTAAATTCTCCAAATAATCCATTTTAATTTCAGACTGGGTAGACTGAGATTTGCACTGGGAGATATTCTGATTTAAAACTCATAATGTGATCTGAGAATAAATGTCTATAGAGTTTGTGGACCATTGAAACAGTCATAGATCTGTTTCCTTGGAATTAAAGACTATTTCAGAGCATGGTGCCACATTGATATGACTAATTTACTATTATGGATAAAATGGTCAAGTAATGGGTAATGATACTCGCTGTTAAATTTACTCATATTACCATTACTCTCTTAAAACATGTCACCCATTCCTGCCTTAGGTTAAAAATAAGCTGTCTCGCGAAAGTATTAACAGTCAATCCCCAAATTTCTTCGTATTAAGGTGTTGAGGCATTTTAACCTCTGATAAAAATTGTATGTTCCTATATAAAAGCTGTCACATCTAATTCATACAGTAAGAAACATCAACTTACGTTACTAATAGAGAACAGGCAATTTTAATACCAAAGGTTAACTAATACCACCAGTAAATATTATAACAATATAGAGAAATGTTAGCGCACTATGTAAAAATGGTAACCTACTGCCATGACGGTTGTTAACACGGTATAGGCCGATCCAAGCCTCGGACACTGGCCGCTGGTGTGTGCCTCGAACCCGGGCGGATCTTGCGCCGACGCTGCGGGCGGAAGAGTGTCGATTCCCGGGCAGCCGCTCGGAAAAAGTGCGGTGGGGCGTGCGGCCTGTCTCCTCTCCTGGCTGATGTTCCGCCACGACGGTGGGCTCCGGGCTCACATTCCCGTCTTCCTCGGGTCTCCCCTCGCTGTTGTTGTCATCGGCAGGTGACGCCTGACTAATACTAGAGGGAATGCTGTGGTGGTCAGCGGGGCTACCGTCGGCACTCGCCCCATGCTGCCCCAGGTCCGAGTCGCTTCCCTCCTCTGATCGGCTACGGTTGGCCTCCGTGTCCTCGAAGCTTCCTGAGAAGTCGACCATGAGACTGGTGGGCCTGGTACAGCGGGGTCGCCGATAGGAATCCCGCTTCGTGCCATCTTTTCCGAAAGCAGAGGGAACTGGGTCTTCCTGTAAGCGGCTTGCTCTCGTCCCCATCTCTGGCGAGCTAGCTAATTCAGCTGGCTAGCCGAGCTGCTTCCTCGAAGAGAACCACTACAGAACAGGGGACGAGTTAACCTCGAAACGACCCTTAAACTGTCAAATAATCGCCTGTAAACTTTAAATAACAACAAAAGCCTGGCAACCGATTCCAACGAAGACGATATAAGTATTTCGACGTCCCCTCTCTGGCCTCAACTTGTCTTAACTGTCCACATTTTCCTTTCTTTTTTGACGTGCCCGATCTCACTGCTGCAGCGGAAATAGAGCGTTTTCGCTTCCTCCTTTGAGCCGTACACAAACAATTACGGTAACGTCACCACGTCGCTCAAACACTTCGTAATCTAACGTCAAGCAACGTTAGCATGTTTATGTATTAATTAATGTGACTGTGTGAAATTATTGTTTCATCTTTATAAGCTATTCTGTCTTTAATAGAGTTTGAGTTCAATGATTTAAGAGGAGTGACTGGCATAGGTGTTATTACGGTAAAAGGTACACAATAATACCGACCAATCAGCGCTCTCAGTGGAGTCGCCAAGCAGCTGGTCGTATGAGGAAATTTACTGTAAATCAGCAGACAGGGGTAGCTCATGAGGTTTCAGAAATAGATCCTGACACTGCAGCACATCAAATAGAAACACTCTTCATCAGGGGACTTGTTTCCGCCGGTGGACTTTAAGTTGTGGTGTTTGCGGTGAGTTTTCTGCACGTAATTAGGCAGTTCTCAGCTAACCACCACACCTACACAAACTCTCGAGTCATTGAAGGCTACCAGGAAGCAGCCTGACTGATGATGAATGTTGACTAAGGTTCCAGTTAAGTTCAACTACTGTCTGTCTTGGCACCGTAGTTGGAATATGATTTTCCTTCCTGTAGTTATATACCTGATTTTACTACGGACAGTCTTGTGGGCCATACGGTACATTTATTAAAAACCGATGTAAAACTCCACTATACTTGCATAAACAAACTGATTGCAGTGTTACTTTTTACATTTTCTCCCAGTACAGAGTTTAAATTTGGTCAAAAGCTTACGTTTGTAGTGTTTAACAAGCTTTTGCATTCCCCGTGTTTGATTTAATTGTACTACCATGTGAGGATTTCAGATTATTTATCATAATTTTGTATCTTTTGCATTTTATTTTTGCACTACATTCTTCCATGTGTCTTGTCAGACTGTGAAAAGTCTGTTCAGCCATGAGCAGATTGCTTAGAGACTTTGCTCCCTTTTTATTGCTGCTTTCAATTGAGCAACACACCCTTAATATAAGTGGTATGATGTTTGTTTAAACAGCAGAAAAAATGCTGCTGAACTGCTTGTCTTAGTACTAAGTGCTGTCAAAGGTTTGTTTGTGATTAAGAGAGGGAGTTCAAACTTGTGACGGCCTTTGTCCTTTTTGATTGATGTGTTTCTCCAAACAGATGAGGGCGCTGGCTTTGCAACAGGGAATTGTGGCCCAGGGGGAGCAGCAGGCTGCGTATGGGGGAAGTCTGACCTCCAACTATGCTCCTCCGAGTCTGGAGAATAAGTTCTTAGCTCAGACCTCCTCACTGATGCCTCAGCCCTCCTATCCTCTCTTAAACCTTGCTGCACAACCTTCCTCTTGCCCTGCTCTCCAACCCTCCAGCCTGTCCTCCACCTCGTCCTGCCTTCTCTCCACACCTTCCCTCTCACATTCCCTCACCTCTCCACTCCTCAGCACAGAGAACAAGCTCCTTCAGAGCTATTCATCTCTCTCTTTTCCCCTGACCTCTGTCCCCAATGACTCCTTGCTCCCAACATCCTTGGCCAGCAGTTCCCTGCTCAATCGCCTTGCTCATCCTCCTTCATTCCTGCCTCATGTTCTGGGTGGAGAGCAAAAGAGGGGTGATGGAGGAGATGAAGGCAGAGAAGTAACATCTGAAACGATGCAGTCTTGTTTTGAAGAAACAAGCATGGTACATGAAATGTTCTGTATTACTTTTTTGGCATTTTTCTTTATGCAAAAACTGAAAAGTTACCTTGGCTGCTTTTACATTCTTACTCATACTATTAGACAAACACCATTTTGCTGCATCCCTTTTGGTGATATTGCTGCTGTAACTTCTTGTGCATTAGACACATTCTGAGGAAGATGATGTTGTGCCAGTAGAGGAAAATGATGCAGGGACACCAATGGGATTACCTCTCCTGGAAACAGATATGGGCAGCCAGGACATCGGAGAAGTTTTGACCATCAGACAGGAGGAGTTTCCTGAGGTTGAACGAACAGATGACGACATTAAAGAGGAGCTCAAAGACAAAAAGGTGGGAGAGGATATTTTTTAGTGCATTTGTGTATCACAGATATGTTCTGTATTTTTGTTACTGTCTTTACAACTTAAGCATCTTTACAGCATCAGTGCTACCAAATTATATTCCTGTGTGCTTGTTTAATGTGTTAAGTGTTGCTAAAGTGATTTTATCTCCTCTGAGTTGTAAACAAACACTTCATAGTCTTTCTTTGTGTTTCTTCAGTATCTCCTGCTGAATGCGGTTTGTTGCTCCCTGGTCAATAAAAACAAAGCTCCGGGTCAGAAGGACTGGGACTCAGAAAACAGTGTTTGGACCAGGATCACAAACCTGGCGAAAGACATTTCTGTTGATGATCCACAGTTTCTTCTCAAGGTGTGTATGCATGTTTGTGTTGGTGGGTGCAGGTTATTTGTCTGAAAGCTTTTTATTTGTATCCCAAACTGGTTTATAGCTCCTGAACTTTTATTTTAATTATGAAGTGATAATGCTTCAACCCTACTGAGACTTGATCATGCTGCTTTCATGGTCAATCAGTCAAATAAACAACCTAAAAAATGCTCAATACATGTTGATATAAATTTATTGTAGCCATAAAATTTATAGAAATTACAAGAATTTGACTGAATGGGTAATGATGTTATGTTATAAAAAATTGAGAAAGATGACTTTAAATATTCATTTCACATTTTCATTTGCGATAAGTTAAACTCACCATGTGACAAATACCTTTATGACTTTTACATAAGAAAGCAGCCATCTTTAAACATAGCTTATTATTGTGAAGGCTTCGTCTTTGCCAGAGAAACATGCAAGTGAAATTTATTTTCAGATCAGTTACTGAAACATGATCATCCCGGGATGGTTCAGGTTTTTTGAAGTGGGGTTATATGAGGACAAGATGGCTGAAGACACGCCTCTGTTTGGCAAAAAAAACAATATAGAAATGTAATTACTTCAGAGGTTTCCAATCTTTTTTCAGGTTTACTCATGTTCTTTGCATGCTGGTTCAGAGAGGGATCCTCTTGTCTCTTTGGTGAACAGCAATCTGTTGTTGCTGTCATAATCAATCATTTTTAATTTCCTGTATTTGCTGTCTCTCTGTAAACACCTGGGAATTATACACAAACGGCTGATCCTCTGAGTAACACAGTGTGCAGCATGAGTAGAAATTAGGGATGGCTCGATACCACTTTTTCACATCCGATACCGATACTGCAGCCCTGAGGATCGGCCGATACCGATCCGGTACCGATCCAATTCTTTTTGTCACTCTAAAAGTTGTTAATAATACGTGGATGTAATTTGCTTGATACT
>JAPZDY010000004.1:19732697-19742833 GCA_029783645.1 Ctenochaetus hawaiiensis | reverse complement strand
CTCAGCACAGCACCAAAAGTGTATTCATCCACTGCTGAAAATAGTCCCTATTATCCCTCAATTCCCTTATCAAAAGTACTCTGCAGTTCAAGCTGTTTTAGTAAATTACTGAGCTTTTTAATGAATCAAACTTTATGTTTATAAGCTGTTTTCAAGAGTCACACCAAGTTGAACCAAGGAGAAAGCAGTGAGTTTAAATACAAAAGCCACATTCAGGGAAATCAGACTGCACTTACACAACATGAGTCAGGAAATTGCAGAATAACTAGCTGTTATAACTATCAGCTGTGTTTTACATATTTTAAATATTGAAAGCTGTCAGATTATCTTAACAAACCATCATATCGGCCAAACTTTGCTTAATGAACAAATAAATGAATAAAGAACTCACACAGTTCATCCTCTTTTACTCACTGACCTCTAGCTTCAGCGACAGAGCAGGCCCTCCCCTCTGTCAAAGAGATCCTGAAGGGCATCCTGAAGAAGATTCCCAAAAGCAGATCTTTCAATCGTATGGACTGGGATACGACTCCCAGGAGCAGGCTCAGGGTCACACTCGGAGTGCCGTTTATCTACCGGCAGTACCGAACGAAGAAGGCCCAGCTCCTGAAGGCCAGGTATGAAAATGTCCTTTGAGGTTTGATAGTTTTTCTCCGATATTCTCCCAATTTATTACACTTTTAATTTGAACTCTGACAAATGTTTTTGATTATGTGTAGGTGCTGATAGAGTATGTTCCCAGTTAATGAAAGTTCTTTAGTTACCAGAGATGTTTAAAAAAATCTGCTCATTTTTAAGTGTTTTTTTAGAAATTTGCTTCAGTCTCTTTGATTAGATGCTTTAAAAAGACAAGAACTACAAATTGTCATCTGCATAGATTAAAAATAAAGTATACTCGGTTTAATAACTGTTTCTCTGTGTGCATCTAGTCAGAAGGACTACACTGTTGAACTGCTGGACCGTTACTGCAAAGCTCTGGAGACGGCTGTTCAGATCTCCTGCCGTTACAACGTGCCCCCACTGCCCGGACGAACCATTGTCCTGTTCAGTGATTACTTTAGTGATGAGTACAAGAAAGGGGAAATCTGTCTCCCCCCGGACCCAAATAAAGCAACAGATGAGGAAGAAGAAGAGACACCAAGGTTTGGGCGCAGAGGGAGGAACAATCAGAAGCGTGACAAGCTCAGTGCGTCTGTAAGGCCTGTTTTTTTCCTGAAAAACACAAAGGGTAGATGACAAGCAATTCTACTAATGTTGTTTTAATCCTGTCGTTCTGTCATTGATCTCAGATGATGGAGCTGGCGGCTTTGCTCTCTCTGATGATCGGCAGCAGTGCAGAGGACTTTCAGCTCTGCTACATCGGCTGGAACTCAAATGTAGAAATCAAGCTGACGTCCGATAATCTTTTAGAGAACGTCTGGAGTACAATGAAGCAGATAAAGGTCAGAGCATTTTTCTGCAGAATTCATCTTGGTTTTCATAAAATGAAAAGTTATTTTCTCCCCCTTTTAAAGCTTTCATGGAACATAATTAAACAAAAGTGTGTTTTTTTTTAAAGCTACAATCGGGTACTCAGATTATTTGATGATTACTTCTTTTTCACAGCAACATAATGAGGAATCAGATGACGGTGAAAAAGAGTCTTTGCTCACAACGCTCCTCAAGGGACAAAAGGTTAGTTTATTTTATACATAGATAGTTTATTTTGTTGTGTTTGGTTGATTATTCTTGGTTTTGTGATTAAAAACAGAATATTATCAGTGTTCTCTATTCAAGAGTCAAAGGGTAATTGAGTAAGTGCCACAATTTTCACTAACAGTGTTTTTTGCTGAGTGCCTGTGATTCATAGGTTCAGTTTTTTTTTTAATGGCAGTTAAAGAATAAACGTGTTTTCAGCCTCTTTTTAGAGTTTTAGTTTTACTTTCCATGTAGGAAAGCCATGTTAAAATAATCAGAAAACATACCACAGTATTTTAACCTTTAAAGTTTGTCTAGAGAGGATTTTTTTAGAGAAACAATAAATTGTTGATAGTTAAGACCTTTAACTAACATCTGCAGTTTTAAAATTGATAACTAAGAAGACAAAACAGCAAGAATCGCTGCTTAGATTAAACCAACAGATGTTTTCTTGTCGTCCTTGACCTCATATGCTTTTGTATCTCAGGTGGATAACTTCATCGTGGTAACTGACTGCTATATGAACTCTATTGCTGATTGGGTCATCACGCACTACATCAAGGATGTAAACGATAAAGCCCTCGTGGTGAAAATCTACCTCGGAGAGAGGTAATGCTCCAGATAGATGGCATTTTAGAGCTAAATATGTGCTAAAAGCAGTCACATTGGAACTTTTAAATTGGATGCAGCCTATGTGTATGAGTAGTATTCAGCTCTAACTTAAGCTGATGTTTTTATCGACTTCTTGCAGGGACCCAGAGTACAACGCTAACAGGAACTGTGTGGAACTGTCAGGTTTTAGTGAGCAAATTCTCAGGTAAAATGTCTGGCTCCTCATTTTAATCTTAAAACAGATTCATATTATTTTTGTAAATCTAAAAAATGTGGCCACCTAATTAATTTTTTTTTACAAATATCACACATGATATTTTTGTTATAATGAAAATGGTGAGAATTACCAAAAGTATTTCTTTGTTTCAAGGGTTTTAACATGCCTCATATTCCTTAGCGTGCAGTTAGCTTAGCTTAACACAAAAACTGGCATCATGGGGAACAGTTTGTCAGGCTCTGTTTGAAGGAAACGAAAGTCCCTCCTACCACCTTTTAAGATTTTAAGATAATTGATTTATTAGTGAACACCGCATGTCTTCTTTGTTTATCCAGACAAAAAAAAAAAAACAGGAAGCCACTGGTCCTGTTTAAAATAATAAACAAATAATATAAGATCTAGTAGCAGGCTAACTGTGCCTCACTGTTCCCAGTCTCTATGCTAAGCTAACTAGCTGGCTGTAGCTTTATATTTATCCCTAGACAAGAAAGCTACTCAAAGAATGTTCACCAATAAATCATATTTACCACAGTGTTTAACTATTACTTTAACCAGGTTTGTGGGAGAACGAGGATCCGCCAGGCTGCTTGACCATGTGGAGCACATGGACAAACTGTACAGCATCCCGCCACCAGAGGGAGCTAAAGGCCCTCAGGCCACAAGTAATGTTGTGCCCGTACCAGCCAGCCCCAAGTTAAGGTAACTTCTATGTAACTAACAAGAAGTGTTTCTGAGCAGTTTTATAACTTTACGCTTAACCTTAAAAACATAACTTTAATGTCCGAGATGTTTGTTGTTTCCTGCTTTTCCTCACAAGTTTTAAACCAACGTCTTCATCTCTCCCCAGCTGGAAAGGTGTGCGTGTGTTCATCTCCTCCACCTTCAGAGACATGCACGCCGAGCGCGACATCCTGGTGCGCAGCGTGTTCCCAGAGCTCCGGCGTCGTGCTGCGTCACACTGCCTCTACCTGCAGGAGGTGGAACTGCGTTGGGGCGTGACGGAGGAGGAGTCGGGGCGGGCCACCGAGCTGTGCCTGTCAGAGGTGTGTCGCAGCCAGATGTTGGTAGCAGTCCTGGGGGAGAGGTATGGCCTGGTGCCCCCCAAACCTGCTCTCCCAGACCTGCCGCAGCACAGCTGGGTAAGACTTGATCATTATGAAACACAATTAATAAATAATTAAACAGAGAAGTGACAATAATGTGCTCAAATCTACTTAATTACATAAATTAGGAATTAGGAACAAATGCTCAATTTCTGTCCCAAACTGTAGGACATAAACTTGTTGAATGCATGTCCTGTAGTGGTGGGGGAAAAAAATCGATACAGTGAAATATCGCAATATTTTGCGTGGTGATATTAAATCAACTCAGAGACTCCAATTCTAATATTTTATCACATAAATTCCTAATTCCTGTTGCAAATATAGACTTACATTTTTGTGTACTAGAATTGACAAAGGTTTACTTTGTGAGCATGATTTACTGTTATATCGCAATATCTGATACTACAATACTCAGCATATCGCAACTTTGTGATAATATTCTATTGTGATTTATATATCGGGATAATATGTAATGTCTTTTTCGCTATAATTTGTTGTGAAATACAGTACTCATCCTGAAATACAAGTAGAAAAAAATATTATATAAGGGTAGAAATGTCGGCAACTGATGAAGTAACTGCTACATAATTCTTTCTGATCAATAGGCCAGTATTTTAGCGATTTTGGTAAATTAAAAAATACCTCAGATTCCTTCATGGAAAGGAGAACGATTTCTGTTTTCAAATATGATTTTGTTTTTTCTATTCCAGATATCCTTTAAAATCCTAACAGAAATATATTTTTGTTCTGTGTGCGCAGCTGGAGTCGGCCCCTGCAGGCCTGTCCATCACAGAGATGGAGATCCGTCAGTTTCAGGCTCTTTACCCCGAAACATCTCACCAACGAATGTTCTGCTACTTCAGAGATCCAAACATCTCAAAGTATGAAACACAAACCCACGTTAACTCATCACAAGTTTTGTCTTTTAACTTTTACATTTTATGCTTTTTAAATTTGAACAAATAAGTCTTTTAAAAAAACACCTTTATATTCATGCTAAAACAACATTCATAGGATTTGAATCCAGTAACTTTGAATTGTTGTAAAAATTTTAATGCTTTAATGTCCTTTGTTGTTTCTCAGGTCAGTTCCAGCAGCGTGGAGATCTGACTTTGTTCCTGAATCAAAGGAGGCTGAGTCTAAAATGACGTCTCTGAAACAAAGGATCCGCACCAGCGAAGTCAAAATCACCGAAAAGTGAGTCGACTTGGTCGAATGTTCACTGTAGAGACGCCACACAGACTCCTCATTTAAGACTTTAGTTTTAAAAGTAATTTAAAAGTAGCTTATTATTTTACACGTTATCAGGGTATTTTGAGTATTGTGAGTAAAATAGCTTACAGAATTTTGAAATCAAACCTCTCAGACATCATATTAAGACCCTTAGCTGAGGCTTCTTGTCTGTTTTTCTAGTTACCCGTGTGAGTGGGGCGGCGTTGTGGATGGGAAACCGTATCTGAAGAACCTGGAGAACTTTGGAAAGGCCGTGCTTGAAGACCTGTGGACAGCTGTCGAGAAGCTATTTGTGCAAGTAAGTTTGTGTCTAAACTCCTCAGTAATCAGAAGTACTCAAATCATTTACTTAAGTGAAAAAGCAGCAATACTGCACCAAAAAATACTTAATTACAAATATGAGTCCTGCATTTCAGGTTTTCCTAAAGTAAAAGTAAATCTGTATTCACTTAAATTTATTTAAAGCATCAAACAGTAACTTATTATCCAGAATGTCCTCTGTTGGTGCGATTTGTATTAGACAATACTAGATGATGCCTTCAGTAAATATTTAATTGGTTCTCCAAGTACTGTTTAAGAGGTAAATCTATAATAAAACATATTTTATTAAACAGTCTATATCTTCTGTGTTTAAAACTACAGTAAGTAGTCTCCTAAAAAAAGCAAAACCAAGCCAGAATTTAACCGAATACTGAAAATTCTTAACATTGTCATGGGCTTGAGTAAATATACTCCTTTTGTACTTAGTTACTTGACACAAGTGTGTGAAACTCTGAAATGACAATTTGACAGTACAGTAGATCACAAATTAACAGCTTGTTGCTCTCCCTGTTACAGGAGGATGACAAGGCCGAGGCTGTGTTCGATGTGACTGAGCAGGAGGTGCACCAGGGGGCGCTGCAGAGGCAGTTCTTTGGCAGGTCGAAGCTGCTGGTTGGGGCTATGGAGATAGTGGAGCGGGTCCAGACTAAAGGAGGGATGATGGTGGTGGAGGGAGGTCCTGGAGAGGGCAAAACTGTCTTCATGGTAAATTTTCGTAAGAACTGATAAGTGCTGATTAATAATCCTTTTATAAACTTCTCTGTTAAGTGATTAAATGTTTAAGCTTTTCCCTCATAGCAGCTAAAAAATACGAAGCTTTTTTCCTGAACAAGTTAAGAAGGAAATGCTTTAACCTCAAAATGATCACTTTAATCAATATCTTGAAAACAGTTTCAAAAGAAACTTTTAACCTACCTTAAACCTTAACCTACCTTAACTGCATCAGTTTTTTAAAGGTGAACCAAATAAACTGACCAATTGTTGTAAAGTTCGGTACACGGAGACATTAAAGTCCATGTTTTCCTCTTTGCACACAGGCCGCTCTGGCTGATGCCCTCAGGACCGGAGTAAAGTCCAGGACAAACTTCACCTGTGATGTCATCTCTTACTCTACAGCTGCCAACCAATCAGCACACTCTGTGGAAAACCTGCTCCGATGCTTCATCCAGTGTCTGAGGAAGATGAAGGACACTGAAGAGGAATCACCTCTTCCTCTTTCTTACAAGTAGCTACATTTTCTACTTGTTCTTAAACGGGGTAGTCTTTAGGGACACGTCATATTGTCTGTACGCTAACAGCTACTGTCTTTGATTATCTGTGATCACAGAGATTTGTTGTCAGAATTTCACTCCAGTTTGAGTGAAGTGAAGAAGAATAAACCTCTGGTCCTGCTGGTTGATGGCGTGGATCTTATACGAGACAGCAGAGGTCAACTCAGCTCTGATTGGATACCACAGGAGCCTCTACCGGTCAGTTACATGGATAGAAAACTGAAGAAAAAGAGCTCAGAGACATTAAAAACAATGAGTAACACTGTGGAAGCATCTATTAAAAAAGTAAAGCTGAGATTCTCTTTATTCTTTCCAGGGTGTTTGTTTGGTGGTGAGCATCACAACCAGAGCAGCACTGCTACAAACCCTGACCAGGAAGAAAAGCACCGTCCTGTTTTCCCTGGGACAGCTTACCATGCCGGACAGGAAGGAGATCGTTCAGAAAGGACTGGACACCTTCGGGAAGAAACTCAGCGACTCTGCGTTCAACAACCAGGTTCTTCTTCTCCTCATATGTTTTTCTCTATAAGACATCAGAGTTCACATTTTTGGTGAACAGTCTCGTTAAATTCTGTGTCTGTGCATGCTGCATTCATGATACTCAACAGTTTGCCCTGCAATAATTGATTTCCTTAATTGTAGTATGTATTTTTTCTTAAAACTACATTGTGTCTGCTGTTCCAGCTCCAAATGTTGATAATGAAGAAGGGAGCAGTGAGTCCTCTCTACCTACATCTGGCCTGTGAAGACCTGAGGAACTTTGCCTCTTTTGATAAGGTTTATTATCACTATTTTAGACACTTCCACAATTAATTCACTGGTTTTATTTCCAGTATTGATTATTGATACATTTTAGGTGACTTAACATGCCTCCTCATTAAATCTGTAACATCAGTAAAGAAAATGATAACATAGAAAAGACAAGATCATAACTAGACTAAGCCACTCTAGCGTCTCTGTGAGAGCTAAATGGTTATATCAGCATGCTAACACGTTTATAATAATAATGACTGTATGCTGGTGTTTGCCTTCTAACATTAACCCTAGAAACAAAGCACTGCGCCTGATGGAAATGCCATCACTTTTGCAGATATTTGGTAATTAATTCAAAGTATTGAACAAAAAATCACATTCTGGCCTGATGATGCAGCAAAATTTTTCTGATCTTGGCTTTTTCATTGAAATGTTGGATTTCACTTGGTGCATGTCTGTGATTATCGCCTTGTTTGATAAAAATGATAATTAAACTGTACTCATTGTGTGTTAGTTGAAGCAGAGTCTCGAGGGCTTGCCTCAGTCTCTGAGCCAGCTGGTGCAGCACAGCCTGGACAGACTCTGCTCGCGGTACAGAGGGTTGCCAGGACTCCGCTGGGCGCTGGGAGTCCTCACTGTCAGCGCCACTGGTAAGACGTTCTTACATAATATTAAGCTTTAGGTTAAGTGCTGCACATACAGGGATGTTGTAACCAAACTGTGGATCCTCCTGATTGACAGGCCTGAGGGAGAGAGACTTGTACTCTATTCTGAACACATGCAATGACCTGGCCTCGCTGGATGGACAGGTCACATGGGAGGAAGCACTAAACCTGTCCAGGAAGCCTAAAGGACGCATCCCCATGGCCACTTTCATGCATATAGTGCTGAGCTTAAAAAGGTAAGAATCCCATATGAGTTAAAAAGCTATGTACATCTAAAATCCCATTATCCTGGATGCAAATTCCCTCAGCTGACTCTGATTACTTGTGAAATTTATGCCTAAAAAACAAATGTCACACTGTGGCACCAAGCAACCACAGGAAGTGTAGCAAGTGACTGTGTTGATTTCTTCTTCTTCTTCTCTTTAAACTGCAGTAATGTGAGTTTGTTTTATGTGTTTATTCAATTTTTTAATGTAATTTCAGTTTTTTTTTTCAGATTTTTTCCGATTCTATTACTCTTCTTGCAAAAAACATTAATAGACTTAAACATTAACATTCAAATTTTATTGAAAACAAACTGTTAAGGTTCAATCACAAACATCCTGGAGGACTAAAAGTTATTAAAGCTGTTTGGATTTTATCTGCAGTCTGATTGGTTCGTCTCATTGCCACAACACTGACGAATCACTGACTTTAACCAACCCGGAGGTGAAGAGGGCGTTGGAGGACTTTCTCCTCCCAACAGGAAGTGACAGAAGCAAAGCTCACCTGGTGCTGGCAGGTAAAGTACACGCAGTCTGGTTTATTGCGGTATAAGTAAGCACAGCTCATCGTGTATTTTAATTTGTCTTGTATCACTTAACTGTGTCTGTATGCAGCTCATCTGTGGGCACTAGCTGACCAGGAGGGAACAAATACCTTCTTTAACTGTGAGGCCAACTCTGTGATGCACCTGCCCTCCAGCCTGGTTCGTCACCTTCACCTTTATTATACGATGAAATACTTTTTGAGACTTTTGTGTGAAAAGGTTTTTTTTGCATCCTGGTAAAAAAAAACAAAAAACGTCCTTTTTACTCTTTTATTTGGCTTTGTTCAGATTCAAAGTGACCAACTGGAGGCACTTCGCTCCCTGCTCTCCAGCTACTACTTCCTGTATGCTAATGTGCGTCATGGCCTCCTGCACCACATCATGGAGACCTACAGCACATATGGTGAGAAAGCATCCCTGACATCTTTTCTCATGTGCACCTGAACTTAATAAAACATTTTTCCATTTAGCAAACTTCCTAAACAAAAAGTCGTCACACTTGTATCCTGTCAACTGTTTCTTTCCTACACCATCTTGAAAACACTTAAAAATACATTCATTACAAATTCCTGCCGTGTTTGTTTTATTCCTTTCTCATAAGTTTCTCTTTGTGCTCTCAGTTGACCGCCTGGAAGGTTTGGAAAACTGCAGTGCTTTTCTGTGGCGTCACAACGTCCTACTCTCCTCCTGTCCGTCTCTTTTCGTTCAACAAGCCCTGAACGAGCCCCCTACAACCTCTGCCCACACCTGGGCACAAGGCCTCAGGGTGAAAGGAGGTTTGCGGGTGGTAAAGTGGCTGAACAACGACTATCAGTATCTGCAGGAGACAAGGTGAGCTGGTTGTGGATGGTCTGTTAGAGTGATCATTTTGTTTTTGTTTTCAGGAGTAACATATCTTTAATTCAGGATTAAAATATGAAAATATGTGGTTGGTCTTTGTGCGTTTCATCGCAGCCAGCTGGTGTCGACCTTCTCCTCTGAACCAACCTGTTTGGCAGTGAGCTCAGATGGAGAGCTGATGGTGGTTGGCACCGGACAGGGAATGCTGCATGTCGTCAGCACACACACCGGACAGGTAAAGCATGAACACACAAGCTTTACAGTGAAATGAACTTTTTATTTCCTCATGGTGTCCCTTGACAAATCTACTTGGTACTGTGTGTTTTTGGTTTCTGTGTAGAAAGTTGCTAATACTGAACTTTACAGGTGTATTACTCACAGTTTACAGTCAGAACATTTACATGCACATGAAAACTGCACAGACTTCTCTGCTACCTTGACTTTATTTTTACTTTTATGCTGTTGCACTGCTGCCACAGTAAAACTTTCCTAGTCTTTAGTCTTTTTTTTGTTTTATTTTTTGCACATGCACACAAAGAAGAAACTTAGAGCAAAGGTTTCATATACAGTTGTCCCTCACTATAACGCGGTTCACCTTTCGCGGCCTCGCTGTTTCGCGGATTTTTTTTAGTGCAA
>JAPZDY010000004.1:19710541-19724724 GCA_029783645.1 Ctenochaetus hawaiiensis | reverse complement strand
CCTTTATTAAGTCAGGAGTTACAACTAAAATGTCACATAAAGACCTGCAAGAGTTTGCAGGAAAGCAACAAAATAAAACTATAAATACACTTTTATTAAAAGTTTATGGTTAAAAGTGATGGAGAAAAAATGGGCAATGAGCCAAAATTTAGCAGTTTTCTCTGTGATGAATATGAATTTTTTTTTTTTTTTTGGTTCAAAAAAGTGTAATAATTAATGCTAGAAGATCCAGACATGTTTGACCAACACCATTACCCATAATATCTTCAAAATATTAGTGACTGTAGGACCGAAAGCATAACTCACCTGTAAGATGATATGATGAAGATGATGAGTTTGACTGTGCTCTGTAAGCTCCTCTCTCTTGTGCTCCTGTTGCCATCAGCCTGGTGAAGGTCAACACATTCAAAGTGGAAGAGCCGATAGTCAGCCTCCATTTCTACTTAGTCCTGCTCGGACTCACCCAGAGTGGATCGGTACAGTCTATCAGAGACAGCGTGGAAAACAAGTGGGATTTCATAATACATAGGTAACTCAACATAACACGCCATATGTACCAGAGTCAGTCAGGGTGACATGAAAACCTCTATTAAAAAATTTGCAAAACTTTTAGTATATATATATATATATATATAGTATACTTGTCATTTGCACGACAAAACTTGTAAAAATAAATAAAAAAGGTTCATTTTTTAAAGCATAATACTTCCTCTTTTATGCTGACATTCATTAGGAGACACATTCGTATATCTTGTGCTGTTTGGTTTGTTTAAACACAGAGGATTTTTTGTCTATGTTGCAGTTGGCATCAAACGGTCAGAGTTTTGTCAATGACCCGAAACGATCTGAAGAGTATGTGGCTGGTGGGCGAATGCGAGAACCAAATCAAACTCGGCTTCATTGTGAGTTTTTAAAGAGTGTCAAATAACATTCATACATACATAGATAATTCTGTTGTCGCTCTCAGATTTATCGGATGAAATAAAAACATGTCTTGTGATGGTAAAATTATTCATTTATCGAGTTTTAGTATCTGTGACGTCTCTTTGATAAACAGAAAACAAATCCTCATCTGTCTGAGTTGTTTCTGCATTTCAATTACAAAGGAAGCCAAACATTAAGTGTTTCTGACATAGGTTTTCAGTGGAAAACATTCATTGATGCCTCTGTCCTCTCTTTCCTCAGTTCGCCATGGGCCCCAAATATCGTTTAAGCTCAGCTATGAGCACCATGGATATAGATGTAGATGAAGAGGAGAAGAAAAGCTCCATGATAACAGCTGCAACAACAAACAAAGGTACAAAACATCTGCTAGTAATGCGATTACTTTTTATTTTAACATAAATACGTCCATGTGTGCAAATATATTTCATTTATTGTGTGATTATCTGTTTTTTTTTCTTTAGATTTAATCGTGTGTGGAGATATGAAGGGCAGCATGTGGTTCATTCAGCCTCCTGAGCCGTCAACATGGAAAAACAGAATATCAGTAAGAGCTGAGAGACTCTAAAACAAAACAGGAAAGATTATCATTCATTTCTAAACTGTAACATTCAGCAACTTTGTGGGTTTTTTTTACAAAGCCGTGGACTTTCAACAAAGGCTACAACATTGTTTGATCATTGATCATCACTGGTTTTGTTAATAAAATGTAGCCAATCAAATTATATCTTTTGTTTCCATTGTTTTGATTAAGAGACCTCTAGTGGCAGGAACTACACATTACTCATTCACCCTGACCCCTGGATTTACTTTGTACAGTTTTTAATGATTTGTTTGATCTTCAGGCCCACAGTGACAGGATCAGTGTGCTGAGACTCACCGACACCACCATCATCTCAGCCTCGCATGACAGGACGGTGAAGCTGTGGGACAGAAACACTAAGAAGCTGGTATGTCACAGTCTTAAAACAACAGTTTGACATTTTGGGAAAACTTCTTTTTCACTTTCTGGCAGATATTTAGCTGAAAAACTGATATGACTGTCTCACTTACAGGTTAAATATGAAGTTACAGCCAGAAGACAGTTAGCTTTTCACAAAAACTCTAACATCTAGCTTCCAAAGTGGCTCCATAGTTTACAAAATCATGAGAAAACATTCTAGCACACAACTTGCTGTGAAATGGCAATTACAATTTTTACACTTTTGTTTGTATGTAAATTAATAAATGCATCATGATGTGTTCATTAGTGAGCTTCACAGGTATTATTAGGTGGGTTTTATTGACTTTTGAGGGACTCAGTCTGATTATTTCCATTTGTTTCCAGTCTTTATGCTAAGCTAAGCTAACTAGCTGCTGACTGTAGCTTCATATGGACAGAAAAAGGAGTTGTATCAATCTACTTATATCACTCTTAAAGACAGCTGATTAAAGCACTCTGAAAGTTTTGTTCACTTAAAATATACCGACTAATTCATTCCCACACATTGATTTTGATTATTTTAAACTGTCTCTGAATGACTGTTACCTTCCTCCTCCAGGTGGGCATGTTCATGTGCAGAGGACCTGTTGTGCATTTGGAGGTGAACCCTGAAAAACCCACTGAACTAGTCTGCGGTGACGGACAGGGAAAACTCTACTTCCTCTCCTGGAAAGAATACGAGCAATGCTAAAGATGTTAAACGCTAAATACAGCCCTTGAGGAAAACATTTCTTCATTACACAATCAAAGATTGCTGCACAAAATTCTGCTTCCTCTTTGCTTGAATGAATATACCAAAAATTTATTTTGAATAGGGGTAATCTACATACTAACTTTACAACCCTGTTTACATGTGCCTTTGATTTAGATGACAAAAACTTGCAAATGTAATTAGCAAGTATAAAATATATCAAAGTTTATAAATATTTTAAGTTGCACTTTTGTTTAAGCTGAATTATTTCTTTAATTCGAAAATTGTAACAAAATGAAAATAGAAATGTGGAATATAAAACACTATAAAAGAAAAAAAATGGTAAAAAGACAATTGATAAATGTTTTTTTTCCTCTGAAATTAAAAATGTGTTTAAAATGGCTCCTTGTTGTTTTTTAAAGGGTGAAAAGAGGCAACAGGAATTTACTTTGCCAATATTATTGATAACACTTTCTTCAAGTTGAAAGCAATTCATTAAATATTCATGTTTGAATTAGTTAGTTTAAATTTTATAATCCTGGGAAAAATCCTGGTGGCCTTGTGAATGCCAAATTTGTTAAAGTTTGCATTTAAAAGTATATTAAACCAAGATCAGAGAGTTAGCTTTAACTGCTATTTCACACATGTTTTATGGAAACTCTGCAGTAGACCCTGTTCAGCTGTGAGACATCAATGGCAGAAATGTAAACACAGCTTATCAGCTAATGCTTTTACAGCTCTTATCTGCACAGAAGTGCCTCTGTTATATTGAGAATGAGTCTCATTTAGGTCCATAAAGCATGCCAGGTGGGTAAAACTCAAGTACACACTGAATTTCAATAACTTGATCATAAAAATTAATATAATTGTGAATCTCAGCTGGACAGTTAAGAAAATGCACGGTTCTTGTGCAGTAAGTCTCAAGAGATGGACTTCTTCATTGTTTAAAATATTTCAATCAAAAAAGAAAAAAAAATACATGAGAAAGAAAATACAATAGTGTTGCATCACAGCTTATGTTTAATTACTTTACCATTTAATTACTTTAATCACCTTCAAGTATCCAGTGTGTTCATTTAAACTAGTACTGACTTGAATGTGAAATTACCAAAGTAACTGTTGAAAATGAATATATTCCATGTTTTATGGCACTGTTTATCTAGACAAACATAAGTGGCACCAGTCTTTTAGTAAATATGTAAACATTTTCTGCCTCAATTGCAATATTATAGTTTTTATTGTAAATGTATAATATCTATATTATACATTTGTGAGTCTGAAATATGCATAATGGCTGTTTTGAGCATACTTTATTTTTTAAAGTTGCCTTTGTGAACACACTACTAGTTGGACTTTTGATACAGTGAGAGTGCTTCTTCTACAGCCTTGGGTTCATCCTAAACTATCAAAATTATCTTGATATGATGTTGTCTCAGATTTTGGATATATATATTGCCATATGGTGATTAACTTTTTAGCATATGTAGGTTTTAAATGATACATTATTGTAGAATAGTCTTTTTAATATCCCTTACTATCCCACCAGACTGTTTTAGCTGCTCCTGTTTAATAGTTTCCCATAATATTTAATTTAATAGAAGCACCAGTTGTCATTCCTACAATATTGTCACTATATCAATATCAAGGTTCTCAGCCAACAATATTGTTATATTTTGATTTTAGTACTCGATCCTACAGCCCTGCTATACAGACTTTAGAGTTTTATAGTTTTTCATGTTTTGCAGCAGTATTTTTTAACAGGAAAGGAAAAGTCTTTCAAAGCCAACTTCATGGAAATAAGAGATAAAAATCAGCCTGAAATTACCAAGGTATGATTTTTGATCCATCTATTCATATCGCTCAGCCCTGACTTTGGGCAGTTTACGAGCAGCACTTGAAAGCCTCATCAGGTGCAGTCCCAGGTGAGACGGACCCGCCCTCTCCTGTGTTACTACATACAGGTAAGAGGAGAATAAAAAAACTGGATCTGCCGGTTTGTGTCAGAGGAGATAATGTGCTTCATGAAAACCGACTCAAGTCACAAGGAGCTGTGGGAAGTCTGATCTGCAGCCTGATTTTTCCTTTTTTTTCTGTCAGGGAGGATCTTTAACTTCACAGTGAGTGAAAACAACCGACGGTATCAACACGGGACGGACGGAGAGTCTTACCGAGGACTGTAACATCCCGATAAACTACCGCTAACGTTGGTAAACAACAACAAACAACAACGGAATAACTTTAAAAACCGACTTCTACGAGGGCGGACGTGAAGTAGCCAACCGTCAATGGTGAGTAAACGTTTAAAAACAAGCTAACGTTCGTGTTCGAGCATCTTTCTGTTCGTTAGCTCAACATCGAGACAAACTCCCAGTAAACTACAGTGTGTTTTTTAAAAAATGTCGGTTAATCCGTTTTACTTGACAGGAGCGGTACGATAACCTGGATTTGGATTTGGAGTGTGAAGGAGGAGGCGTAGCTGTGAGTAACGTTACTTTTTCGTTAATGGTATTAATGTAACGTAAGTAAGCTAGCGTTAACGGTTGTGTTTTGAGGTTTGAAGTGTTGAATTTACAGCTTTTTCTTTGCTAAAAATCAGTTTAAAAACCAGGTTTTGTTTGACTTTACCGACCCGACCTCAATCTGTGTGACTGAAATAATCAAACACACACTCACACAGTACAGTAAATAAGTTTGTGGACAGTAACTTACAGTATCTGTTATTGTTTTGGTTGTAAACTTAGCGTTAACTCTGAAAAACGACTGTTGGAGTAAATACAGACGTTCAGCTTTAATTTGAGTGCACAGTTTGGAAACTGAAGCTCTGCCATCATGGCCTGATTGATCTATCAGGTCTATCTGGGGCAAAAATGTGCCCCCAGGCCCCTTTTAGGCCCCCCAACACAGACCCAGATTAGCTGTGAAGTGGTTAATATAATAAACTACAGTACAAAACTGGAACAGTGAAGGTCAAAGGTCAAAGGTCAAGTTGTTCATCCATCAGGCAATATTTACAGCAAATCAGTGGTTTCTACTAAACATGCCACATGCCACATATAGCATAGATAATAAATAAGAATGTTTGTCCGATTGATTGAGGAAACAACTGGGGCTCTTATATTCATTTTTTTCCTACTTATAGATTATTTATTTATTTATTGTCAATTCATTTAATTCATTTTTCCTAAAATGTCTTGTCGCAGTGGATTTTTTTCAACAAACATTTCTTAAACAGGACTAAATGCTGCATTTATTTGGGACTACTTTTTACAGCAGATTAGCATATAATTAGGGCTTCACTAAGTACTATATAATGTATGATGGACTGAGTCAAATTAATCACAGTGCCCATGGTCAGGTGTATGAAGTCAGTAAAAAGTCTTTCAATTAAATTGTCACAAACCAATTGACACACTGGTTCATATCAAAGACTATATCACCATTAAAAAGCTGCTCCATTTCAACCCAGGTTTATATTAATAAATTATTATCTGTTGTGGGAAAGTTAATTCATCATAAATATTTAATTATGTGATCAACAATAATACATTTTTGCATTTTCTCCATTTGTAAGGAAGGGTCATTCTGTATTAAAAAACAAAACAAAAACTCCTGTTACTCATGTTATAATTTTTATGACTTATTAAGTCAAAAACATATCAGTATATTTTTCTTATAACTTCTAGAAAATCATGCAAATGTTGCAGTAACCCTCCTGTAAGCATGACACCGCTATAAAAAAGATTTCATATGTTTATGGCTGATAACCGCCAGCTAAATCAACTTTCTCAGACCTCCAAACATCACAATCATTCTAAATATAATGTCATTAAGGTTTCAAGTCCAGACATGAAACCAACTTCAAGTTCAGACTTGAAATGTGGATGTAAGGCTGAAAGTTGTGAACCAGTAAATTAATCCTTTTATCCATAAAGTCATCAGTGATTAGTCAGTCATTTGCAGCATCTTTTCAGTTTTAATCTCCATGTAAAACCTCGTTTAATTTGACTCTATATGTCAGAACTGAAGCTGCATCAGAGATTAGTCTTGTCTTTGCATACAAAATATGTTTTACATATCTTTTAGTCCATAAGTTTTAATTGTTTTTTTTTTTTTCTATTTTATTTTCTCCTTTGTCATGTAGCAAAAAGCGGCATTATTTGGTGGGATGTTCAAAAGATCCACCAAATCTGCAGAAATCTCAGTCCATGCACAGGTGATGTTTAAGTATTGTCCCTCTTAGATTTAAATTTAGAATATATATGTTTTATTTTGTGTTTTAATGTTAAATACTTATGTTGACAGTGTTTTCATAGTTATACTGTGTAGACAAAATATTTAGCTGTGGCTCATTATGGATTTACTCTGAAATATTTTAATTCTGTATCAACTCACAGAGACTCTGTGTTGATTTTACAGGACAGTTTATCAGTAAACAGTGAACTTTCAAAGAGCAACAACAGTCTGACAGACAACAGCACCAAGGTGAGGCTTAGGAAACATTACTGTAAATTATTTGTGTTGTGTTTATTTGATTTTTTCATTAAAGCATTATTTCAGATCATTACTGACTAACGTAAACTGAGAACCCTTAATTGTGATGTAAATAAGTTGCAATTATTTTTTGAGAATGTGTTCATGTGTTAATATTGTAGGAGAAAGGAGGCGTGTTCAAAGGAATGTATAAGAAGACGACCAAAGCTGCAAAAGAAGGCCAGCCACAGGTTTGTAGTCTCCTCTTGACCGCACTGAAGTTAATGTTTGATTCATAATAAAAGATGAAATGAGATGGTAAACTCTTTTTCTTTTTCCAGGACACCCTCTCATTACAAAATCCTGAACTGTCTGTCAGTAGTGACAGCTTAACAGACAACAAGTCATCAAAGGTGAGTTTACTTTCTGCTCTGATATTTTTGGCTTTTTCATGCTATAATTTTATTGTTGGCTGTTGAAACTCAAACTTTCTCTGGACTTTTTTTTTTTTTCAGGAAAAATCAGGATTGTTTGGTGGGATACTGAAACGTCCTCTGAAACCAGGACATGTCCGGAGGCCTTCACAGGTGATACTCAATCCTCTATTACATGTCAGAGATTAGTTATCTTGAGCACTGAGTATCAGCTGAATTACTGACATGTAAAATGAAGGTTGTGTTGTGCCTGTAAAAAACTGACAGATAATCCTTTGTTTCAGGATCTTTTGGACAATGAATTCACAGCCAGTAATGACAGTCTGTCTGAAATCACCACCACTAAGGTGAGTTTCATCAGCCAGATGACATTTAAGGTGCATTTTTCTTAAGTAAACTGTTCTTCTGCCAAAATCACTGTCAATCAAACTGTTTCCCTAAAAACCACTCGACTCAGTGGTCAGTTTGGAAAGGGTTGTTTTTGTTTTTGTGGGTGTTTGGAAGCGTGAGCTGAACCTGCATGGATCAGCAGTTTGGAAGAAATGCCAGCCAGTGTGTGAAGCACTAAAGCCCTGCCTGTCCACCTGACAGCTGCATCAGTTTAAAATACAACGCAGAGGCTTTGCATTTTGATTTTATTTCAAGAAACTCATATAAGTACAAATTATGTGACTTTTTTTCCAGGAGACGGGAGGAATGTTTAGTGGCATGTTTAAAAAATCTCCAAAGCCTTTTGGAGCGAGGACACAATCTCAGGTGAGAGTTGTTGCCTCCCACATTTACATGTGTTGCATTATTAAAAGATGATGATGATGATCAGTAAAGTTTATGTGTTTTTTTGCCTTCAGGATGATTTGTCTGCACCCGGCGAGCCCTCAGGCAGCACCGACAACCTCTCTGTGAACAGCAACACTAAGGTGAGGATGTGACAGTTAATGAATCCAGAGAGCAAAGTCTGTCCTTGTCTGTTGACATTCAGCTGCAGTGGCTTTAAAAGAGAAAAGTTATTATTCTTCTGTATTTATTTAGAAACAACATCAGTAATGTGACATTTTATTCTTTGCATATGTGACATTTTCTGTGGAACATACTGCATAGAGTTTGGGAAATGTGTGTTACGTTTTAATGTGCGTTGGGAACGATGAGGTAAAGAGACTACAAGCTGCTCTGTGAAGTTCCTGTTTATCATCTGTAACTGGATGAAAACTTAACCAAATTTCTTCATTATGGGCAAAATTCACAAACTGTTTCCATGTGACAGTTTTTCCAGGAGACGGGAGGGAAGTTCAGTGGCATGTTTAAAAAATCTCCAAAGCCTTTAGGAGGGAGGACACAATCTCAGGTGAGAATTGTCACCTCTCACTTTTACATGTGTTTTGATGTTAGAAGATTTTGATGGTAATAAGGAGGTGATGTTTGTTTTTTTGCCTTCAGGAAGATTTGTCTGCACCCGGCGAGCCCTCAGGCAGCACCGACAATCTCTCTGTGAACAGCAACAGCAAGGTGAGGATCTGAATGCAACAACTAACAGTAAAACCATTAAAATCCTTTATTGGATGGAATTTCACAACTTTGCTTTTTCTAGGAGGCAGGAGGGATTTTCAGTGGGATGTTTAAAAAATCACCAAAGCCTCTTGGAACGAGGACACAATCTCAGGTGAGAAATGCAGCGTGTCACATCACTATCGGATCATATTACTGTAAAATTATAAGAAGAGGATCGTTATAAATCTGTTTACATTTGTTTCTGGCTTTCAGGATGATTTGTCTGCACCCAATGAGCTCTCAGGCAGCACCGACAACCTCTCTGAGAACAACAGCACCAAGGTGAGGTTTGTTAAAGCCAGCAACCTCAGTCCTCATGTGACACAATAATGCAAAACAAATCATGAAAATAAACCAGTCAAATTAAATATTGGCCTTATGTTATTTTCTCAGGAGAAAGGAGGAATCTTTAGTGGTGTCTTCAGAAAGAAAGTTGCCAAATCTCAGTCTCAGGTGAGACGATCAGGCTCATTAATTCGATTTCAGTTAAAAAATGTTGAGTTTCCTGTTTCCTGTGAGGATAATTGTCATCCCTCTGTTTAGGATGACTTGTCTGTGAACGGTGAACTCTCTGCCAGCAGTGACAGTCTCATGGAGAAGTCGTCAAAGGTGAGAGATGGAGCTCAGTGCAGATCTGGTTTTGTTTTGAGCTGTCTTGATTTCTTTTGGGTTTAGTTAAACCTGCACCGCACTAACAAAACATACAGATATAAAATTAGTCTGTAACTTAAACTGCCATCACATTACACTGTTGGTCATATTTTTGTATAAGTGACATGCTGCCAATGTGTATTGTGTTGTAACAGAATAAGGAAAAGACTGAACACTCGGGAGACTCAAATGAAAACACCTCTTCTACAGAGAAACCCAAAGCCAAACATGTGAGTCACTGGTTCTCCTCTCTGTCGCTTTATATCGTCATTTTTTGTCTGTATGTTTCGGAAAAAGAGCTGCTGTGACATAAAGGTGATGGTTTGGGCTAAATTATTGTTTTTTGTGTTATTTCAGAACGGTTTCAGTGCGATGATGAAGAGCACGTTCCACATTGACAAACAGGTAACAGGTGACATTTTGTACTCTTGATTTTTGCTGCATCCAAAAACATTATGAAGTAATACACAGATGATATAAAACTGGCCATACTGCAACTAGTACCACTTCTGTTTATATTCTCTGATCAATATTAGCAGGAGAAGAACTCTGATTCTGACAGTGAGGAGATGTTGGGCAGTGGAGAGGGACAGCCCAGTCAAAAACAGGTCTGTAAGGTTTTTGGCTTTTTGTTTCTTGGTTTTAATCACTTATTTATTTTCTAAATGCTTTACTAAGTTTATGCTCTTTTCTCTTTTTCTTTCTCAAACATTCAGAGTAAACTTGCGGGGGCGATGACGAAGCTGAATCCGTTTCGAGCTGCAAACAAAGTGAGGAAGGTTCTCACATTACCGTAAATAATCTTTTCTGGGTTTTTTTTTTTGTGGGAGAGTAATTTCTGTTCTCTCTTTGCAGCATGAAAAGCAGGCAGATTCAGGTGATGAGGATCCACCTACGAGCAGCGAGAAGTCATCCAGCAACAAACAGGTGCTTTGATATTTACTTGTTCCTGTTTCACGCTGCTATTTTGTGAGTTTCAGGGTTTTAATATTCAGCTGGTTATTTTTATCCATCAGACACCTGTTACTGACAGTTTGAACAGCCTCTACCTCCATTTAGCTGGTATTGATTAAGGGAAGGCTTTCTTCTGAATTTTTTGTGTTTTTGTGACTGAATGAGAAGCATTTTAAGAATCTCTTTAGAGTTTCATTAGAGAGGGATTTAAGTTTGTGAGAAGTATTTTACCTCAGGCTGCCTGCAGTCCAGCTTCACTTGTCTTGACTGGTCATGTTCAGATCCTCGTACCTCAAGTCTTTCAAGTCAAAGGAAACAGCTTTAACATCTGTGATCAGCTTGTCTCACAGATATTTTTTCACAAACCAGGCAAAATTGTTTTCTTTTGACAATTTTTGCGCAACCAAAGGCCCTGCACAGACTCAAACCAGCCCCAATAACTTTTTTCAACAGCCTCAATAACAAAAAAAAGTCTTGTCAAAGGTGCTACATGTAACATTTTAGCACTTTTTACGGTCCATCCTCTTTATATAGGTCATATTAGTACTCTTTACTGTATGCTAAGGGTTGATGTCCAAGTTAAAATGTGCTATGAGAGTAAAAGAGGCCAAATCATGAGATAAAAATCTAGATATTAAAATCTTAAATCTTCGGATGATGTGTCCCACCCTCTCAGAACGCCATGGTTGGAGCCATGTCCAAGCTGAATCCGTTCCGCTCTGCAAACAAAGTAAATATGCTGTCGATTGTGTTTGGTAAAGGTGGAGGTGTCAGTGAGACGGTTACTGTTGTGGTGATGGGGCTGAGACAGTGGTGGTGTTTATGGTGGTGATGTTTTTCAAGATTTTTGGTTTATTTTAAAGAGCAGTGATGTTGTGTTGCACATTTATAGGACCAAACTTGTGGTTTTCATATTATTTACAGTGGATCACGTGCAATTCATGTTGCATCTAATATTTTAAGAACAAAGATGTTGTGATTATTTCCTATTTGTTTTTGTACAATATCGAAATCAATCAGTGTTTGGAATTGGAAAAAATAATATGGACTTGATTTCTGCTGTTATAAACACAACTCAAAGAAGTTTCAAGAGTTTTCCATTTGATTTTCTTGTCATACAGAAATGAATGGAAACCAATGGCTGCCTGGAATAGTTGGAATATTCAAGAAAAATGCTGAAAATCTTTAATTGTAGAACATAAAAATGGTTTTCAGTGAGCTTGAGTACTCAGTACATGGTTTGTCATAAAGAGATAAACTTGCCAAAACACTGGTTTTGTCCTTTAATGGCTGCACAAGTGATCAGAGCTTGGTTGATGGAGTTTAATTGTTAATATTTAATGTCCTTCGTCAGAAAGACGCTGACGACAAAGAGACGCTCAAGGAGGAAGAGAAACAAGAGGAAGAGAAGCCGAAAGTGGTCAGTCTATTTTCTGCATCACTGAGGAGTCATCATTTACCAAACACACACACTCACACACACTCACACACACACACAGCTGATCACTTCTGTCAGAAATACCCTTCTCACGCCCCTCCTCCTCTGTACCTCCACCACATCTTATTTATCTCCCCTACATCCTGCCTGCTCATTGTCAGACCTCCACGTCCTCCTGTTCCACCACACCGTGTGACTCTGTGTGTGTGTGTGTGTGTGTGTGTGTCCCCTTGTCAGGTCAAAAGCAACCTGATCCAGCGAGAGAGGAAAGAAAGAAGTGAAACGTCGCTGGTTCCACCCAGACCAACTGAAGAGGTTCGCCAGCAGCTGAACTTAGCTGCCTCTTACTGACATGTGGTTCATGTGAGGCTCCTCTGACTTCTGCTCTGTCCGTTATATTCTGATATTCTGTTGTTTTGTTGTGATCTTTCCATAGGAGAAGAAGAGCACATCTACACAGAACAAAGTGAAAGCAAGAGGAACTGAAGATAATCAGGTACCGTTTGTACTTCTCACATTAAGCAAGTGGTTTGTAGCTCAGATATTTCTAAAAAACACAAGTTCAATCAGTCAGTGATTATATTTTTCAGTTAGCAGGCAAAAAGCATCACAGTTACATACTGTGATTTATAACGTCATGCTCTGTATGGAGGAAAAGGTATAAATCTGTTGTCACTCTCTCATATTTACTTTGTCCTCTGCAGAAGAACAAGGACATGATCTCCACTGAGAAAAAGACAAAACCTGCAGAAACTCCTGTGGTTCCTGCCAGACCAACAGAGGAGGTAGTTCAAACCTTCAGTTTTTAGATTAAAATGGCAGTTTGTGTCAGTTTAAAGCTGATTTCTATCAGTGTGTGTCATCGCTCGCTTATCAGCTCTGTGGTCAAGAAATCTGCCCTGGTTTATTTTCAGGAGATGATCAGAGCGGCGAGACGCAGTCAGCAAAAGCAGAAGAGCCACTATCAGGTACCGACATGAGGATGCAATGCAAGAATCAGACAGATGTGTTGGTTTTCTGATATTTTGGATTAATATTGGCCTATTAATGAATAATTAAAATCAAAAAGTAGTTTGGACGCCAACCGAGAGTGGTGAGATAATCTGTCTCCAACAGTTGAGCAACAAATTATTGTTTTATTTTTAGCTTTTAGGTTTTTTTTTGTGTCATAATGTCTGGAGGCTGTTACAACACTGGCTGATAAGCCTCCAATTAAACTACAATAATGTCACTGTTTCCTTTCACAGTCTTTTATCAGCTGAACTGTAGTGTACACAGAAAAACACACCTGCTCACACACAGCAGTGCACGTTAGAGAACACTTTGTTCAAACTACTGTAGTTAAAATGTAATGTGTCTTTAATTTGCTGCAGAACCAGTCAGATGATGAAGGTCTCAAAGATGAATCTGAAGCCAAAGATGCAGACGAGGTGAACCGTCCTGAGAGCAAAACGGTGAGTCCATCTCTTCATGATCAAACTGTATTAATTATTCAACCTCAGCCCTGAAGCTCAGAGTGTGTGTTTTTACACTCAATGATTTGAAATAATTTGTCAGTCTGTGTGTGTTGTGACTTCAACTGCATGCAGGTGAAAGCCAACAGAGTATTTTTAGGATCCGGTAGTTCCTGCTTCTCTCTTATCGGCTCTTTCATGCCAACGAGGTTCACATGACAATTCAAATGTGGGGCCTCGAGGCCTTTGTCATGGTTGTTATTAGTCACAAGATGTTTGAACCTCTGAACATGCTGTTTTCCAACTTATGTTTTCCCTTAAATAACTTTTCAGGCCGTTAAAGTTTAATTAAGGATCATATTTTTTAACAACTTTACCTGAAGGGATCGTTTCCATGTTGTTGTCAGACACATAGAATAACAATGAGAGCCTTTAAACAGCAAAAACAAGAGCTGCAGCGATCTCATTTAATATGAGATCAGTGTCAAACATCATTGTCCCTGTTTGCCATTTGTAACAAAAACATGGAAAATTAATTCCTGGTTAAAAAAAATTACAAAGATGATTTTAAAACTTAAAAAAAACAGTATTATACAGTGTATTTTATTTCATATTGTTCCAG
>JAPZDY010000004.1:19682803-19694461 GCA_029783645.1 Ctenochaetus hawaiiensis | reverse complement strand
AAGAGAAAACACCCACGTTCACTGTAAGCGAAGCATCTGCAGCTCCTCTCTGCAAAATGACCTTATTTACATGTTCAGGATGTTAAATGCAGAGGAGAAAAACATCTAGAAGTAAATCAGAGTTGTGTTGCAACCTTGAGTCCATTTTTTTAACATCTAATTTAATGCATCAAATCGTCTCTGCACAAATATTACGCCCTACATAATGCATATAACCATGAAAGAATTGAAATGAATGTGTGTGTAAACTGACAGTGATTTGAGCTGAACAGGTTCCTGGTGGCAAACAGGTGTGTATGGGTGTGTGCGAGATGTTAGGTGTGTTTCAGCATCAGTCAGTATTACTGTAAGTTGTTCATAAAACACACATGTTGCCACCAAATAAAAGAGTCTTTTAACAAATTAGAGAAAAACAACACAACAAACATTAACATTTGTGATGTGATAAACATGAAAATACACCGTTTTAGCACCTGTCTGCCCAGAAAAGTCAAAACTGTGTTTTAATCTGAATTTTTTTTATCTTCAGATCTTTATTCAGCAGTTTTTTAATGTTTTCCTGGTTTTCTTTTTTCTTCAGAGTTATGTGACGGATGATGGTGACAAGGAGGAAAACACTGACGACGTTCTGGCCAAACAGCTTCCTGGCAGCAAACCGGTGTGTGTGTGTGTGTATGTGTGTGTGTGTGTGTTCCTCTGTGGATGTTGTCCACTGGTTTGTGACATGTGACTGTGATTGACAGGGCGGTCTGAAGGGAGTAATGAAAGGGTTGCATTTCAAGCCGTCACCAAAGGTATGAAGCACCGCCTGGTTTGGTGTTTCCTGCTGGTGGAGGCTGCAGCGTTTCAGGGCTTCTGTCACTGATCTTTCATGCAGAAGCACTTTAACTTGTGTTGATGGTGGTGGTTTTCCTTCAAACGTGCTGTTCGTGGTTACAAAGATGCAATAAGTTCAAACTGTATGGATGCATCCTTGGAGGGGATTTTTTCTGCTTTGTGAAGCTCAGATTTCCAGACTTTCTTGAAATGTCTTTATTCTGCACAAAAATCATCAGTCTCAGCTTTACTTTGAGGACATCCCTGTCAAAGATTAACTGTAGTTTAGGTTTTTTATTTTTACAATTTCATAAATGAATTCTTAAGTCTTACAGTGTTGCTTTTACTTCCTGGGTTTTTATAGTATATTGAGTTTTTAAAGTGTGGTTTGCTACCTGATGATTGATTGAAACCCCAACGAGATCTGACTTAAGGTGCGACCTCAGTGGTTTACTGGTTTAGACGCAGACTATTAACTGTAGCGACCCTGGTTTGCATCAATCCTTGGCCTTTTTAGCAAAGGAAAAGTTTATCTCACAGTCAGAGTCAGTGTTTATTTTGTGCAACCTGCAGCTTGTCACCTTGACAAAGTGACACAGGCAGCATTGTGGTTCAGGTATTCACGCCTCAGTCACATTTGGTTTCCCAAACTGGTTCAGTCACCTTCCTTGCATCCCATTGGTTAGGATCAGTTCATTTTAAAGAATTCAAATTTATGACAACTCTTAGTTAGTCATTGTGTCTTTAATCTGCTGTTTTCATTTAGCAACTTTGAATTAACAAGGTGAGATGACTGGAAGGAGGGCGGCGATCTTCATGAAATTCTGCACATATAAGTTAAAATGTTGGTTGTATTGATGAATAAAAATCAGCGTCATAATGTTGTGCTGAAGATTGTTGACTCTTCTTTAAGGTCAGCAGAGAGCCGAGTCCTGATCCGAGCTCAGAGGAAGCGGGATCGGGATCAGGATCGGGATCAGGAAAGGAACAACCTGCAGAAAAAAACAAGCAGGAGAAAAATGCAGAAGCCAAACAGGTAAGAGATTTAAAAACAGCATCTGACTGCGTTCACTCATATTAACAAGCCAGTTCTGCTTTTTACAAACAAACAAAGTCACTGTTCATTTGTTGGCAAAGGAACAAAACAGTTGAAATGTAATCAGATCACTTTATTAAAAGCTTTTTAAGTAAACTTCCTTTTAAACTGAGGAAGCCACATAGTATCGTTATTGATGTATTTGTTGTTATATTTTTTACAGCGTACACTAATCTTACATTTTAACCTTAAACAATATTCAAAATACTACAGATTTTTGTTAAATGCTTGAATAACCATCAGATCTGTTTCTCAACCTTTCGTTCAGGACATCGGAGGTCTGATCGCTGGAATGTTCAGGAAAACTCCCAAAGAGAAATCGTCGTCTCCTGCAGTGACGGTAACATCGACTCTTCTCTTCCTGTCCTGATCACATCTTTTCATTCTCAGTCTCTCTTCGACTTTAGCTCATCTTTTCCTCTTTACCAGGTCAGCAAAGCAGACAGTGATGCTGAAGATTCAGAGGAAACAGAAGAGAAAAGTTCTGAATCCCATGTAAGTTTTGTTACAGTGGTTTTATTTTTTGAGTATTTCCTTTAACTTTTATTTTGCCGGACGCATCAGTCCACACACACTGTAAGACTCACGTTATCACAGGAAACCACGTCTTTTTTTGCACAGTGAGTCTATTTTTTTGTTTCCTCTGATGTACAAATGCAGCCAAATCTCACCGGCAGCTTTTTGATCACACAGTGGTGCAAATATTTACAGAGATTTTAGCTTTTATTTTTATTATCATAGATATTAAATCAACCTTTTTGTGTTGCTGAAAGCTGAAAACAAAAAGTGTTAACACCAAAATACATGTGTGAACAATGTATCGCATGGCCAAAAACAACCCCAAAGTTTAAACATTTAAATCTTAAAAATAAGATTGTAGCCGCTCTGAAATAGTGTAAGTTGATCTCCGCTGATCCAGCTGACAAAAACAGGTTAAGAAAGAAAAACACTGATTACATGATGTTCTCTACTTTTCTTTTTTTCACAGGAAAAAGGAGGCCTCCTCTCTGGCATCCGGAAGAAAAACAATAAAACAACAGATGAGACACCTGCACAGGTAAGTGACAAACTCGCCTCCTCCTCCTAAAAATACACCTGAAAAAGTTTGTGTAATGCTAAGAAATATATATCGAAGTCCCAGAAATCCTTTGAGAGTCTCCTAAAACACAACTGCACTGTTTAGTTGCATTTGTCAAAAGGGAATAACAAAGTTTGTGTTGTAATTTTTTTATTTGTTTTAGTTTTTTGTTTGCATTTTGTAACTTTTGCATAAACTGCTGTTGTGTTTCAGGGGAGTCTGAGTGTGAACAGCGAACTGTCTGCCAGCAGCGACAGTCTGTCTGGAAACAACAGCAACAAGGTGAGCAGCTCTGTTCCTCTGAACCTGCTGAGATTAGAAAGATAAAATTATCTCTAATTTACAGTCAACACACAGACTAGCAGATTATCCTAAAACGTCCCTCACTGACCCGACCTTGAACAAAATGAGTCTTTATAACTGAGTGTGTATTTCTGTCTGTTTGTAGGAAAAAGCAGGAATATTCAGCGGGATGTTCAAAAAGTCTCCGAAACCAGCAGAACCTGCTCAGACTGACGAGGTTGAAGCAGCTGAAAAGACAGAAATCATAAGTCACATTAATGAGATTTAATCCACTGAACCAGTTTATTTTGTGTTTCAGGAGCAGCAGACGTTACGTGACGATCTGTCAGGAAGTAACGACAATCTGTCTGAAAACGCAAAGGTGAGCGAACAGGCAACAAGATCGTAACAGCTGCATTATCATTGTTATCATTATGTAACAGTCACCATCTCAGCAGGAGAAAGGAGGATTTTTCAGCGGGATCCTCCGGAAGTCTCCCAAGATTCCTGGGGAGGGAACACCTGGGCAGGTAAACATGTTTGTGTTTGTTTTATTTGCTTTAATAATCACTGAAAATGTGTCGCAGCCTGTCTGTCACAGACTGCAAGTGTGATGAAAAAAGGTTCATAATGTGAACAAATAAATGATCTGATGCAAATGAGAGAAAAGAAAAATATTAGAGACAAAAATAGTAAAAAAAAAAGATCATCGGCAGGGATCCTTGCTTGTTTGATTTCTGTTTATTGATCAAACTACTGAGACTTTGTGACGCCTTCTATAATCTTTCACATCTCATGATTTGTTCTTTTAGAGGTTTGAGATACAAAACCATCAAATTTACCGTAATTTCCGGACTATAAGCTGCTACTTTTTTCACACACTTTGAACCCTGCGGCTTAAACTGCGATGCGGCTAATTTATGGACGAAAGTAAACAAGAAAGTGTGTGACGAAGTAATTCTGAGGCTGTTCAGTTCCGACATTGAAGAAGACAACTTTAATGGTTTTAATTGTTAAATTTAGTGGGTGCGGCTTATAGTCCGAAAAGTACGGTAATAGGAAATATGAACATGGTTATTTAATACATCAAGAAAACAAGACTTAAACATGACTGTAATGCAAACATGCAGTAAGATATTCAGACATAATTATTTTGTTATGATATCATTAATTTTTCCTCAATCATTTGACTGTTTTTCTTTGTTTCAGGATAAACGGTCGCTGCAAACGGACCCATCAGACAGTAATGAGACTCCGTCTGAAAACAACCAGACTAATGTAAGAAAATCAAAGTGATGGCTTTATGATGACGGCCAGATGTTTTATTTACTTCGAACTCAACACTGATTTCAAGCCTCATGTGATACTTTATTTTGTAGCTTTACATACAGAAAAGTCGTACAGACTCGTAGTGAAGCGATTTTAGCAAAAACATTTTAATCAGAAACCAGTAACTCAAACAAATTCTGTCTTTTTCACAGTAAATCTTGTGTTTGTTTTTGTCTTCATACATCAGGAGAAAGGAAGTGTTTTCAGTGGGATGTTCAGGAAATCTCCCAAACAGTCAGAGGCTCCTCGACTCGAGGAGGTAAAACTTAATCTTTGCCGTAACCTGTTTTGTGTCAGTAACCAGTTTCCGCGTCTCAGCTTTTCCTGTTTGCACAGGCGGAGTAACTCTTTTGTTGTGTTTAGGGTGCAGAGTCGTTGCAGGGTGAGCTCTCTGGCAGCACCGACAGCCTGTCGGAGAACAAGGTGAGTCTTCAAGATCCGCCCACAGAAACTACACGAGTCACCATGACTGCATTAGAAACATGAGGGGAAAAATATGAGCTGGTGGAAGACAAGGTTTCTACTTCTGAAGCTGAAGAAGAGAAGTTGTTGTTTGCTTCAGATTGTCTTTTGTTTTCTCTAGGAAAAGGGTGGTTTGTTCAGCGGACTCCTCAGAAAGACTCCAAAAACACCTGGAGAGGTAACAGCAACTCAAACACAGAGTTCAATGCAGAAATCTGAAATCCATCCAGGTTTCATGTCCTGATGTTATGGAGTTGAAGCCCCCCTGAATACAATATCAGAACAATGTTTAATATGATATAAAAGGGTAATATAGTCATAATAATGTCTGTAATCAAACTTGTTGATGTGATGAAATTAAAACTGTTTCATGCAGCAACAACAGACAAGACTGAAGAATAATCATTGATGAGTTAATCTGAGAAAAGAAGGTCACAAAAGATCAGATGTACAACAAACCTCAGTAATATGTAAGAAATGCAGAGGAACAACAGAAGGAGGTCATATAACAAACTTATTTCCCCACTAAAAACAGAAACACCAGTTTTATTTATCCACAGAAATACCCTGAAATATGGTGACATTATTTTACCAACCTGAGTCTCTTTATTGATTTTTAGACTCCTTGTAACTAAACAGTGTATGTTGATGTCTGTGACACTCAGAAGTGTGTTTGTACTGTCTCTTAAATCATATTACATGTAAACGCTCCACAGGCGGTGTAGGATTTGTGGATTTAAGCATGTTTTCTGCTTTTGAAACCATTTTCTGTGGATCTGCTCTGTTTCTGACGGTTTCCTTCTTGTTTTCAGGAGAATCTGTCGGCACAGAAAGATCTTTCAGCCAGCAGTGACAGTTTGTCTGAGGCCGCAAACACAAAGGTTTGTTTTTAAAAATGCTCTCAATCATCATTAACATCTGCTCCATTTTAAAGATGATGGTTCTCTTTATAATAATTTTGATGACTTAAGATATTTGGATTTGTGTTTAAGTTAGAAGGCCAAATTTTCTCTGTTTTCAGCTTCATTATTATAAGAATTTTCTACTTCATTGTCTTTGTCTTCTTTTAATAAAATAATAATTAATAGTCTTTTGGGGTCAGATACATAAATTAAAAAACATTTTATATGCATTTTTTCCTTTTATTTCAAAGTTACTTGTTGTCTTGTTGTAGTGGTTGTGTAAAAGGTTGTTTCATGTTTTTTTTCTAATGTTTTACGGCTAAAGGAGGGAATGTGAATATGAAGAGTAAAATGAAAAAACTCTTTCTCTGTGTTTCAGGAGAAAGGTGGAGCATTCAGTGGATTATTCAAGAAGTCATCTAAACAAGCAGACAGTCCTCCTGCAGATGAAGTAAGAAGAGTCTTCTCTGTTTTTTTGGCTCGATCCAGTCACAACACAAATATTCTTAACCTGTGTTTTTATGTTAGATGATGCTAAAGATGTCAGGTTGTAGACTTGTGATTAAAAGGCTGAAACAACTTGAAAAACTACAATAAAAACAATACAAACAACATGGAAACTAGAAGAAACAAGCCATTTTATTCCTTTAAGGTGATTAAAAACATTTGAAAGTCAGCACAGAATAAAACAGGTCATCTGTCGGTTCGTCTTCACCAGTCGGAGTCTGTAAAGGAGCTTTGAGTGATGCTAATGTAACATGCATTACAGAAGTCAAGACTATCAAAGTTGAAAGAATGTGGCACAAACATTACCCACAATGCAACTTATAATAGTGTCGCATATGCAGCAAAATCCCCTGAGGCCTTTAAATAGACTGTAATGTTTAAAAACAGTGTGGTTCCTCTGCAAGCTGAGGTGTTGGCTGTGAAATAGGATTGTGTTAGGTGACCCCTGAGTGACCTCTTTGTGTTTTGTTTGTTTGTTTGTTTGTTTGTTTGTTTTTCAGGAGAAGCAGGCACAAGACGATGATCTCTCAGGAAGCACTGAAGCTCTGTCAGAAAACAGCACCAAGGTGAGTTTTAATCCGTTTTTACATCATTTAAAAAGTGTCCCGAATGACTTTAGAGGAGAAAACTGATTGTCTGAGTTTGTTTGTTTTAGGAAAAAGGAGAAATTTTTGGTGGAATATTCAAGAAGGTTCCCAAACCTGCAGAACCTGCTCAACCTGAGGAGGTAGAAATGTCATTAAGTTAATATCAGCCTGTTGTTTACCATCAAGTTTTGTGTTGTCAACATTTGAGGGATGCCTGAAAGTCTTTTATGACAGTGTTAAGACTGAAGCCTCTTAACTTGTTTTTTCAATCAATCCTGAAATATTTTAAAGTGTCACTTAACCTTTTAACAATATGAAAATTGAAAGAATTTATCAAATATTCCAAGATAACATTTACCTCTTACTACATATTTTAAAACCTTTGATCATTTTTTACAGGACAAATCTCCTGACGAGCTCTCAACCAGCACCGAGAATTTATCCGAGAACAAGCAGGTCGGTGATTTTAACGTGATTGATGGGTTTGAAACAAAACAGCTGATTGATCTGTAAACACAACACTCTCTGCTGTCTCACCCGAAAGTCTTTTTCTTGTCTGTTTCTCAGGAGAAAGGTGGCGGTTTGTTCAGCGGACTCCTGAAAAAGACTCCCAAAGCGACTGGAGAAAAGACGGAGGCAGAGTCGGTGAGTGAGTGTTTCCTGGATGTGGCACCGAGTTTGTAACTCTGAACACAATTTCCACCTGTTTCATAAAACATGAATTTCTCCGTTTCAGGACAAAGAGGCTCAGAAAGAGCTGACAGCCAGCAACGATGACCTGTCTGAGAATAACACCACTAAGGTTGGTTGTTTAATGCAGCGAAAACTTGCAGATGAATTGTCTTTAAAGGCAACGTTCACTGACATCAAGTTATTTTTCAGGAAAAAAATATATTCAGCAACATGTTTAAGAAGCCGCAGAAAGCAGCAGAGGGCGCTGCAGCGGGCAAGGTACTGTGATTAAATAAGTTATCAAATAAAATGTTAAAGAGAACAGAATAAATGTTTGGATTTAACTGTGTTTTGGTTTGAATCAAGGAGCTGGAGGTGAACAGTGAAAGTCAGTTATCTGTCAGCTGTGAGAATCTGTCCGACACCACGACCTCGAAGGTAATTCAGTCTTATCTCTTCTTCTTCATTTTTCTGTACCTGATTGTCTGCTGTCGTCATGTCAACGTGAACTGAAACCTGATCACAGAGATCAGATGGTATGAGATGATAATCTCTGTGTTTGACCCATTTAACGAGACCAGATTAAAAACAGAACTATGGACGTCCTCCGTCACCTTCCTTCCTGCATTTTCACTTTCTATCATCCATAAAAATCACTTTTTACGTCATAAATACACTGTAGATAAATTCGGTTTCATCTAATTTAATGACAGATTTTGAAAGTTAAAAAAAACAAACTTTGATTCACTGTGTACTTTTGGAGCAGACGTCGCTTTTGAATCGTTTCTGTAGTTTCTCTTATGTTTCTCTTTTGTTTCTCAGTGTGTTCACTTGAGAAGAATAACGTAAAATTTGTGTTTTAGGAGAAAAAAGGAGGCCTGGCCGGCATCTTTAAACGATCATCAAGTATCGACAACCTGTTCGATGAGGTCAGTGTGCTCACAAAAATTCAAAATGATTACACATGACACATTTTTACTCTGACAAAACATACATTAGCAGGATTCACATTATGTTTCAACACTAGAACTTGTTTTTGAAGCTGCGCTAAAATGAACCCAGTCTCTTTAAAATAAAGCTGACATTCACTCCTACTTTTGCACATTAAATCAGCCAATTCAGAGAAGGTTATCAACAAAAAAATGTCCAAAATTAAACTGTTAGTGGTTAAAAACTTTGCACTTGTTTGTATTTTCACTCGTCAGGAGAAAGGCGGCCTGTTCAGCGGACTTCTGAAGAAAACACCCAAAGCGTCAGGAGAGGAGGCGGCTGCAGAGGTGACTGTGTGCGATGAGTTTAATGTTACACTGTGAGCATCACTGACTGTGGCGGCTGTTATTGTGCCTATTTATATAAACTATCCATTCCTTTTTTATTTTTTAAAGGACAAAGACGACCAGAAGGAGCTGACAGCGAGTAATGACAGCCTGTTTGAGAGCAGCAACACCAAGGTAGAGTGATGAAATGTTGTTTTTGAACCAGAAAATGAACATTAGCATGATAAAATATTAATATATGTTCAATTAAATGCCTTTCAAATGTGCAGCAAAGTTCCTTGTGTGCATTTAAGTAACAAATTTTGAATATTTTAAACTTTTTTAGGCTTGAGTTTGTTCATTTTAGTTTGGGCTATGTTAAAAAATATATATATATTTCAACATGTTTGTGCTTTTTTTGATTTTAAAAATGACAAATTACAGATTTGACTGTCGCTTTGTTTAATGTCTGTTTATCAGGAGAAAAATATTTTCAGTGGCATGTTTAAGAAGACCCACAAACCAGCAGAGGGCGCTACAACAGATGAGGTACAGAACTGACACTTTTAAATAAAGATTTAAACCTGATTATTTGCTTTTGTTTTCTTCCTTCTTATGCTCTGTTTTCTTTGAAGGACTTGAACACAGGCGAGGACGGAAAGTTTTCTGACAGCTGTGAAAATCTTTTAGAGGTGACGGCATCAAAGGTATGAAAGTTGTCTGGTGATCTCAGTCTGAGCCTGTTTTTCTCTGTTCTGCTGTTGATTGTTGAATGTTAACATGTGGATGCTTCATCTGCTTCAGGAGAAGTCTGGAGGACTGGCAGGGATCTTCAGAAAGTCTCCTAAACCAGCTCCACGTTCGATCGCCAGCAAGGTGACCAGATGAACTCACTATGTTTGGTTTCTTTAATGATGCGTTGGGTTAGCAGCTCTGAAGTCATTCGTGAAAGATCTCATTCAATTTGTTGATGTAAAAGTTTTCAAAAATAACTTTCAGGAAGTTAAAATCATATATTTTTTTCTGTTTTCCAGGATCCTCTCAGTGACACAAAGGAGCTTTCCTCCAGCAGCGACAGCCTCGTGGAAACCACGGAGGTGAGGAGCAGCTCTCTGCATGCTGTCAGGCAACTTTTACAAACATTACCAGTGTCCTTTACTTACACCAGAATATCTCTGGGAGGACGACTCTGTCTGTTCCTGATCTGTACATCCTGCCTGATCAATACTGTGCTTCTGCATTGATCAGGTCCTGACGGCTGACTGATAGTTCACACTAACTCTAACTATTTACCAACCAGTTACATTCTGGGACCATTTTATATCAAAAAAGTCAAAGGTCAACTTCACTGTGACTGTGACATCATAACATTTTCAGCACAATAACTCAGGACCAGAAACAGGAGTTTTGTGACCATCTTTCACGTTCGATACGACTGCTGACACTAATCTTTGGTTCACTGCGCTGATTGTTCAGATCTTCTGTGTTGTGGGTTAAAGATGTTTGTGCAGCATCCATGTTTTAGAATCCTCTGTGCAGCAATATTCAGATCTGTTAACTCAATTTTTTTCAAGAAAATACTACCTTTTCACAACATACAGTTTATTAAAACTGTATGTTGTGAAACAATTCCTTTTAAAATGTCCAATACAGAACAAGAAAAAGTAACAGACTGTTTCTCTGTGTTTACTTTTCAAGTAAAGTTGAAAAGTTTACGAGCTTTTTTTTGTAAACAGTGTCACAGCTCATGTCGATCAGATTATTTTGTCTTTTTAATAACTTAATGACAACACACAGTTTATTATATGAGTCTGAAATGTTGAACAGTCTAACCAAAGCATTCCTCAAAAACCCTTTAAGTATATTAACTCAAAGCAAAAGTACTGAAATCATGTTTTATTTTTTTCGTTTTGAAGGATGATCCTGCTGATTGGTCGACCAGTAAAGAAAATCTTTTAGAAGCTGCGAGCACCACAAAGGTGAGTCTTGTCGAGTGTTTGACTGTATCAGCATATTTTCACCTTTTAGTTGCTTAAATTAACGCTTCATGTTTAATTTTTTAGGAGAAAAAAGGAGGGTTTGCTGGAATTTTCAGAAGGACGCCAAGAGCACTTGAACATCAGGTATTAAGTGTATTTATCAGCAGGTTGTTTAAGATGTGCGATCAGTAGAAGCTGGAACAATAAACCAACTACTAGTAACAGTAATCATCCGGAAAAAAAGTCGATTTTGGTGTAAATTATTATTCAGTCTGTACCTTTCGGATTATTATTGAAGCAGCTAAAAAAGCCTCAGAACAAATGGGCACAAATAAGTGCTTTAACTTGCATGTCTTAAGTTTTGTGGAGTTCCCATAAAACACTTTTGAATGATTATTTTTGCTGCCGATGCCGCTCCTCATCTGCAGGAAAGTGAAGACATGGAGGCACCAGAAGGAGGCGGCGGACTGAGACGCAGGAGAACCATCAAGAAGAAAAGACGAGTGAGTTTTTGTTCACTTTAAAGAAACATCAAGAGAAGCGTCATTAGTGACAGCAGCTGAACTTGAAGAGTTTGAGTTATTTTTTATCAGTAAAATGTTTTATTCTTCATTTGTTTCTCAGGTTGTGTCATTCAGAGTCAAGAAAACTCTTCCCAAAGTACCAAAACTCAATCCGACTTCTCAGGTTTG
>JAPZDY010000004.1:19668009-19681971 GCA_029783645.1 Ctenochaetus hawaiiensis | reverse complement strand
TGTTTATATTCAATATGCTGTTTTGCACTCGGCCATGTTCCATTAAAAAACACTTTTAATGAGACTGTTTTTTATTTGCTTGCCAGAGTTTTAAGGATCAATATGATTTTTCTCTCTTTAAACTGATATTTTCTTACATTTTTTACTGTTTTTACCATTAATAATGTGTGTTTAAGTCCTCAGATGAGCTGCTTACTGAATTTATGACATGAATTGTTCTTTTTTCTTCCAGAGTTCAGACAAGATGCCTCCTATTGAGGAGACTGTTGAGCTGCAGGAGCTGAACCCAGCAAAGGTTCACATGATGATCTTATAAAGATACAGAGAAACATAAGTCTAATCAAGACTCCAACAAACACTTTATTTTAACTCAACATCCACTTAATTTTGTCTTTGTTTAATAAGTCTGATATTGAAGTGAAGTGACCACAAATAAGCATTTAGCATCAAGCTAATTGTTAGCTTTGTTTAGTGTTTGTTCAGTGAATAGACGTGGAAAACAGTTTCTTTGCTTTGTGTCCACTATACAAAAACTGATACCGGTTGTTGTGATGCTGACAGACGTACAGAGAGAATGGTAGTGAAAGAAGTTAGAGATAAAAACCCTTCAAACTGAATTTTTATCTCATATTGTTGTGTTTTTGTTTCCCAGGAGAACTCGGTGGAGCTTCAGCCTGTGGAGATGGCAGCTTATCCGACTGAAGACAACCCGCTCGAGTCTAAGGAGGTGGGTTTTTACACACCGGCAGTTTGTTTCATTTGGTCCAAACCAAAAGACAAAACGTTCATTTGTTGCAGTTTAGTTCTGTTCAAGGGAATAGTTGGTTAGTTTGAAAACTAATTAGTTTTAGGTCAAACACAAAGCTAATCTTCTCATGTGCTAATGCAATAAGTACTAGTTTCCTTGATCCATTTTTTCCAAAACCGATAAAAGTCACTCTCTTTGAACGAGCAGAGCTTTGTTAGTGGCTGTTCTTTAATGAAAACAAGAATATTAATACTGCTGGGAGGAAGAGAACAAGCAGAAGCAGCCGCAGTGAAATGTTGGATGAACAGCAGAGTTTTTGTCCAGTTTTTGAGTCTGAGCCCGAGTTACATCGACAGCTCTCAGCTGCCAAAACAAACTGCACTAACTCGGCAAATGCACTATGATGTATTTTAACAGGTTACGTTTCAAAGCACCATTATTTGAATCTTTTGTTAGATGCATGATACAAACCCTGTAGGTTATATTTCACTGACAAAGTCTCTGTTTCAGGAGGAAGATGAGCTGATGGAGTGGTGGAACACAGTCAAAGGTTTGTTTGATTGTCTTCATGTTTAATTTGTTACAACTGTTTTTATCTGTTTATGTCAGAGTGTCTGTGGAAACTAAAGTTAAGCACACACATATAAATGTTTCTTTTAATGCACCAGAACTAATCTGAACTGTAAACTTAAAACAAAACACTGTTTTATGTATTTGCTCCACATGATAATTTGATTGTTTCTGCTGCTGGTTTGCAGGTTGGACAGAGTGGAACGAAACATCCAACTTTCAGGAGGATGAGGAGGAACTGTGAGTGAAGTTTCCTCTCTCTAAAAAACTTTTCTTTCCCATTTACTCACAAGATTTTATATTGGCATTAAAAGGACATTTTAAGGGCTTTTATTTGCAGGTCTTGAATTCTTAATAAGCAAAGAGTTCAGTTTTTTCAGCGAACTTGAGCTTATGTTTTGCTTTGTGCACCTGCAACTTTCTCTTGGGACACAAACTTAGAGAAAATTGATTGAATCTAACATTAAACACAAAAAAATGTAACTTTGTGAGTTTCAAGCCTTCATATCTGCCTTTTCAGGGCCATGGAGCAGGCAGCTGATCGTGTCTACATGGCAGCCCGTCTGTTTGTGCGCCTTTTCAACCTGCGGGGGGCGTCCTTACAGCAGCGCATCCTGGAGCTTTTGGCTCTTGCCGACGCTGCGGATCAATTCCACAAGAAAACGGTGACAGCGGCCGTAGGTGGAGGCGTGGCCAGCGTGGCAGGCAGCGTGGCGACGATCACGGGGCTCATCCTGGCGCCTTTCACTTTTGGTGCCTCCATCATCGTCACGGCGGTGGGGATCGGCGTGGCGACGGCAGGCAGCATCACCTCAGCGACGGCTAACATCACAGACACGGTTCACTCCAACATGGACCGAAAGAAGCTGGAGAAGATGATCCAAGGCTACCAGGAGGAGATCAAGGACATCAGAGAGTGTTTGGAGTTCGTTCAGGTGAGGAAACGCAGCTGAACCTGAACGTCACACAGGAGGATTCACACGAGTTATAAGCGTCATAGATACTGTTTGAGGTCATGTAGAAAAACTGCTGCACTGTAAAAGTTATTTTTTAACTGGAAAATGTTCTGCTGAGATGTTATGAAGCCCCTGATTCAATCAATCCCTGTCCGAATGTTTGTGTTTGTTATGTGGTTATTTATGCTTATGTTTGAGTTAATGTGAGGAAAGAACAGTTTGCTCAGTTGTTTAACAATTGTGTTTTACACTGTTTACTAACTAAACAAATAATTCAGGTAGCAGTTAAATTCATCTTATAGTTTTAAAAGTTTTGTTTTTGATATTAAACTTTATTCATAGCATGAAACTCTTGGGAGAGAGCGATTAATGCAGGACAGTAATTTCAAACTTATAAAGTTAAAATTTAGTTAAAAGTTGATATTATAAGTTGTTGAAGAAGAGATTTCCTTTGTTATATAGTTTTTACTCGTACATTGTTTTACCTCTGTGTCTCTTGTAGGCGGGTATGGACACCCTGCAGGAGTGGGACTTTGACAAATACTCACAAAGTGCCGCGAAAAAGGCTCTGAACCACAACCTGAAGCATGTGATGAAGGAGGGCGGCCGTGCAGGAAAAGCCCTGATGATCAACACCGACAAGCTGATCAGCACTGTACAGATTTTAGGCGCCGCAGGAGGAGCCGCCAAAGCCGCTCAGGCCATCAGCGTCACCACCGGCGTCATGTCAGCCCTCTTTCTGGCTCTGGACGTTTTCTTTCTGGCCAAAGACTCCCACGAGCTCCGCAAAGGCGCCAAAACTAAGTTTGCCACCAAGATCAGGGACGTTTGTAAAGAACTCCAAGATGGCCTCCTGGAGCTGAACAAGGTGAAGACGCAGCTGCAGAAAACCATGGAGGGCATCGAGGTGGAGGAGTACGAAGAGATTGAGGAGGTGGAGGTGGAGGTTGAGGACGATTTGGAGTCGGATCCGAAGAAGCTGGCTGAGCTGGAGCAGGAGCTGGACCTCCTGGAGGAGAAACTGGACAAGAAGTTGGACGATGAGAAGAAGAGCAAAGAGATGGAGAAGGAAAATTTAAAAAATAAGAAGGAGAAAATGGAGGAGAAAAGCATGAAGGAAAAAGATCCAGAGGAGAAGAAGCTGAAAGAGAAGGAAACAGGAGAAAAGGATGCTCAGAAAGAGGAAAAGAAGGAAAGCGAGAAGGAAAAAGTTGAGGGAGAAATCAAGACCTCTGATGAGGAGAAAGAGCTAAAAAATGAGACTCTCAAAGCAGCTAAAGAGGAAGTTTTGAAAGAAAAATCTCAAAAAGGAGGAAAGAAGGACAAAGAAACTGAGAACCGAATAACAGCTGGTAAAGAAAAAAGTGAGAGCATGAGAGATGCAACAAAAGAGGAAAAAAATAAGATGGTTGGAAAGGAAGAAGAGAAAAACAAGACTGGAAGAGAACCTGAAGGAATTAAGACCAAATCAGATGATTCAAAACGAGAGAACCGGAGTTAAAAAGTTTACTCTGAGAGGGTCAAGACAGAGAGAGAAAGTGAAAGGAGAAACAACGTGAGAGAGGATGAAAGAGGGATGAACAAAGAGAGGGAGGCAGAAAGCGGGAGCACAAGGCGGCATAGCAGCAGGAGCGACAAGGAGAAACCCCACAGGAGTGACAGAGAGAGCAAACATGAAACAAAAGAGAGCGATAAGGAAAGAGGCAGCAGCAAACATGGTGACAGGACGGAGAGCTGGAGGAGGAGAGAGGAGGAGAGAGGGGTGAGGAGAGAGGAGGAGAGAGGAGTGAGGAGAGAGGAGGAGAGAGGAGTGAGGAGAGAGGAGGAGAGAGGGGTGAGGAGAGAGGAGGAGAGAGGGGTGAGGAGAGAGGAGGAGAGAGGGGTGAGGGACTGGAGGTCTGAGATGGTAAAAAGTAGAGAGGAGAAGAGAGAAAGCAGGGAAGAGAGAGAATTAAAGAGAGAGAAAAGGGAAGATCACGGAAAAAGCGATGTGAGGAAAGAGTCGCACCGGAGTCACGAGGCCGTGCCGAGGAGGGAGCATCCGGAGAGAGAGCGGGGGAGTCACAGAGGGGAGTCGGACTCGAAGAGGAGTCACCACAGGAGAGGAGCAGCCCCGCATGACGACGAGAAGCGAGGGAGCAGGGTGGAGAGCGCGAGGAGGCAGTTCGAGAGGGCAGGCGGGAAGGAGGTGGAGGGGGAGGAGGAGAGGGGGAAGAGGAGGGAGGATGGAGGGAGTCAGAGGAGGGAGAGAGAGAGGAGAGAGAGCGACAGAGACAGGGAGCATGGCCACAGTCGGCGAGGACGATCCAGCGTGCTGCTGGATGACGGACTCTATATTTAGTGTTTGAAAACAAGTCACATTCACTACATTTAAGATCAGATCATTTTCAGTCCAGCTGCTGTCAAACAAACAAACAAACAAACAAACAAACAAACAAACAGACTCCGAGACGCTTCACCTGATGAGAAGAAACATGTTTGATATCTTTATATTTACGTCAAAACTTTATTCTGTATTTAAAACCTTAACCTGTGTTTCTCAATCATGTATTTATCTCTATATTTGTGGTGCTTCAGGGTTAAACTGGGTTGTAACTGACATTTGTTTTTACTCAGTGTGAATGTTTTAGTCCATGTTGTGTGTGTGTGTGTTTTTATTTCACTACAATGACCAGTATGTGTGTGTGTGAACTATAGACTGTTTGATAACTGGTGGAAGGAGCCACCATGACGTCACATCATGATGCTTCGAGTTTGGCATTTTGGCCGTCGCCATCTTGGTTTTTGGATCCAGAAGTGACCACGTTTGTATTTCCCTTTTGTCCTGATTGGATCTGAGAATCTGGCCACGCCCCAAAGCAAAGCCCACTTTATCATCTCTAGCAACTAAGGCCATAAACTCATTTAGAAAATGTTTACAAATGTGATAAATTACGTAAGAAGTTGTGTAATTTTCTCATAAGTTTACTTAAAATCAGACTTCTGTGCAGAGAAGTCACCTGTTGCTGTTTAAGGCACTTATTTATAGGCTTCACCTTTTCCATTCACTTAATTTACTGTCTATGATGTAAACAAGCTCAGGAAATAAAGTTTTTTATACAGTTGTTGAATCTGAGGTTGGACAGAAACTTGCACAGGATTGTAAATTTTTAAAAAATGGCCACTTCTGTAATAAAAAAATCCCTTTTTCAGACTATTTTCACTCAGTGCACTTTAACCAGGTGTTGCCATCATTGTCTCTCCTTGTTACGACTTTTTGTTTCTGGAATATTGTAAAATGGTTCACTTGGTATGTTGCTGACTGCTTCTACTTTTAAATGGGTAAATGTTATTTTCTACATGCTGGATTCTTATTGAACAAATAAATTATAAGAGTTTTTAAAACTTGATCCTGTTTTTGACTCCTAATTCTGAGCAACACTTTTTTTTTCCTACTGTTCACTAAATCAAGCAAAATAGTTATTCAGCTTTGTGATTGTTACAAAAAATAAACATTTTCACATCTACAAAGAAGAATATAAACCCTTTATATAAAATTTTATTCAAATATAATGTTAATTTTTACTAATTTAAGCCAAATTTGGCAGATTCAGTGAGGTGCTCTGGCTTGTGTCAGCTGATCACCACTAGGGGGCGGGAGAGAGCTGATTTGTATTTTTACTTGAGTAGAGTATCTGAATACTTTTCCACTATTGAGACCAAATGCATGAAGGCCGTTTTGCAAATAAGGCTCTTTAAAACAAACTTATAAAAAGCTGAAGTGTTTCCTGCAACTTGATACAAGTTATAAAAATAAAAGTAAACTAAAGAAAATGATGTAAGAAAGGTGCGACTTTGTGTTCATTTTTCTTCATATGGGATTTTTACACCCACTCTGGTGTTTGCAGTTGTACAGTTTAATAAAAGCTTTTATCAGTTTTAAGCAGGGTGGAGCTGAAGGTATTTGTTAAGGTCAACAAAAGAAAAATGTGTAACGTTTCTATCAAACTTCACACACCCACAGAGGCCTGAAGACAGACTGAAAGACTGTAAACACCTCTGACCGTTTGAAACCAGTGTGTGTTAGCTTTATCAAACCAGAAGTTTGTTTATCAGAGGACAGTTCGGGAGACGTGCAGGGCTGCTCAGCTTCTTGATGAAATGACTGATTCACAAAACAATTCAGTTACACTTGAAAAACCTGCGTCAGTCAGGTCAAAAAATAAGAAACGAGTCCAAGAGAAACAAGAAAAGCTGCTGAACAGAAGACAGAGTACACAAGGTGTGACTGTTTATCAAAGGTGATACCAACACAGCGTTAATGCCAAGAGTTTTTCTTATCTCCAGCAATAAAAGGGTTTTCTAGTCATTAATAATCCATTCTATAAACTTTTATTACACTTTGGGTTTTTTAAACACCGTTTTAAGCGGAAGTCAAATCAAGATTATCAGATTAGTTTAAATTAGTCATCTCATCTGTAGTTCAGATTGTGAAACATCTCAGTAAAATGACTGGAAGGAAATGAGTAGCTTCTAAAATATTTTCCATTAAGCCATGGTATTTTCTGCTCAGTCACAAATCACATGTATGAAAGTCGCAGGTGACGATAATTGTCTGAATGCCAAATAGTTGTCAGGAAGATTGTAAATCAGATAATAGTGTCTCTTTTGTTTCCTTGTTCACGTTTGTCCAGCAGCTCATGTTGAAATCACGTTTTTTCTCATAACATTTACATTCATATAGTAAAAAGAATTTATAGTTATTTCATAGAAAGTTTGACGTATTTAATGAAAAAGCCCTAAAAAACATTAATCTACATGTCCTGCTGCTCTTTTAATGTCACCGAAATCACTCTGGTGTCAAATCCTGTGTGAATCTTTGAAAATGGGACATATGAAAACTTCTGCTTCTGCTTCTTGAAGTGTTATTTTTAAATGACAGCCTCACTGTGAGGCCGACGCACACTTACAGGCTGGAATATTCAGCAGTCAGAGTGTGAAAGTTGTGAACCCACCTTTGTAGACATATCTTTTTATCTGAATGTGTCCTGTAAATAGCAAGAAAAAGTACACGCCACTGAGTGCAAACAAGTTTTTTTGTTGGTCAATGGTGCGTTCGCTTTCTGCTGCAATGCAAGGTAGCAATGCGCCAAAAACTTACCTGACCTCACCTCCCATGATCAGGCTCATTGTTGGCGATCACAGAGCCATGAAGCCATTTGCGGCTTAAACAACATGATAGCAGGGCGGGAAAATGCAGCCATGCTAACAGCCCTGTGAGCTCAGTCCACGTGGGCAAGCTAACATACAACACGAGCTTTGTTTACCACATTTACTGTCTCACTTTAGGTCATTAGCATGCTAACATTCACTATTTAGCACTGGTGCAGCTGAGGCTGATGGGAATGTTGTTAGTTTTGTAGGTATTTGGACATAAACCAAAGTTAACCTAACCGTACTAGTAATTCCAGTCGACCTTCAGTTCTTTTGTTAAACTGGTGGCTGTTGGACCCAAGTTTTGACGCGTGCAGATGATAAGAAAAGGAGATAAAAACTGTTGCAGTTCCTCCTTATGACCTTTCATTATAGAAATTTGGTTTTACAAATAACTTAGGTAGCAAAAAACCAGACAAGATTAAACTATTAAGAGTCTGTAGATCAAAAAACTGTCCCAGCCGCCTTTGGATGCTGTGACTGCTGGGTAATATGGTCTTCCCCCTTTGGGCTCCACCTTGAGCCTCTCAGGTGTCCACCAGATGGGGTTAGACCCACCTATGGCCATACCTGACCACTCCACACATTCACACACATACTCTCACTAAAGACAAATAAATAAAGTATTTAAATAAACAAAAAGTTCATTTTGGCTCCCACACTAATGGTAGCGCAATTAAAAAAAAGGGAAAGAATTGCTATAGTTATTATTTTCATTCTGTGCTGGATATAAATGTTAAATATATTAATTTGATCATAATTCATAAATTTCATAGATGTTGAGAACTTTCACTAAAATAAATCTCAGGCTGGTTTTGGAGGAAAAGTCAGTAGAGCTCTAAAGTCAGATTTATCTATTTAGATACATGAATGTTTGTAAATGCACAATGTTGTTGTATTGATGCATCAGTTGTTGAGATATTAGAGTGAGGGTCGTTCAAAGACGTCGATCGACTGAGCGTCAGACTGAAAGTTTTGCCTCTCCACATCTAAAAACAATCCGTCAGACATCCATTATGTTCACAACACAGCACATGTCTACTGTGCAAACTTCCCTGACATTTCAAAGTGCTCGGAGCAGCACATTGATCAACGGTGACTGAGCTCATTATAAAGACCCTTTTTCACTCCCACTGCATCATTAACTTGACCAAACAAAATGCTGCTTTAGCTGCATTTTATGTTACTTTTCACTCTCTTTCATGGTATTTGTTCTGCATCTTCTCACATATTGCACGAGTAGACACACACACAGTTCACTCAGCGTGGCATGTTTAAGGTGTGTGTGTTTTGGTTAAACAGTCCAGACCTACAGAATAAACAGAGTTACTCGGAGAGATGATGAGACGGAGATATTAAACTCAAACAGGTCTGCAGGTGTTTGATGAGGGATCACTGTTACGTAAACCTGCACAACACTGAACTTTCTTTAACATGAAGGCGACTTCCCACATTTTATATTTTTTCTTCCATATAAAAATATTCAGGGACTTGAAGTGAGTGAGGATAATGTTATTTGAAAAGGATTTATTTAAAAAAGAGTCCACAGGTTTTAAATTATTCTGTCACCCAGTAAAATTCCTGTTGCCACGTCATCAACTTTACTATTCATGATTTCACAAATCTGTAGAAAGTGTTGTTTAAAATTATCATTTCAATAAGGAAACAATAGTATTTATTCAGTAAACAGTCAGGACGTCATTAGTCTGACGTCAAACTGCAAACAAACATGTAAAAGTTATATATATACACATATCATTAGTGTTGTCACTCATAGGTTTGGATTGTTTGACCCTGTCGCTCATTACGGTCAGGAAATCTAAACGTGTGGAGTCGAGGCAAAGTCAAGCAAACACGCTTATCTGTTTCAGCCTCAAGTAGAAATCTGCTTCACTATCAGACATTAAGTCTGCGATTTGAACCTGCGATTTGCAGTAAAGTATATTTAATTTTTAAATATCATGATTATCATTAATACCAGTGATTGTCAACACCCCCGGGACAAGAAACCTTATCTTAAAAATCAAGAGTGAGGTTAAACTCAAAGTGTCAGACTGTTTTTTATTCCACTTTTCTAACCAAGTGCAACTTTTCTTGAACATCCTCATTCATGTGCTTTCACTGTGATGCATTAAATGAACCAACAGTTGAGCTCAGATCACACTGTTGCACATAATTTCCTCAGATCAAATCAAACTGTTGACTAAAATATATACAAATGTCGATATTATCTAATGTTTTAAGAGGCTGTCACTTCTGTTTCTAAAAGAGGTGGGTAAAAATCTTTGAGGATGTATGTTATCTACTCGTCAATGCTGCTCTGCTGTGTTCAGGCACATCTTAAACATTCTGTTAGCTGCTTGTTTTGGTTCACTGAACAATACCAGGACAAGGTTTAAGTTTCAGGAGAGGCAAAAACGAGTTCCCCCTCTCTCTCCATATCACCTCTGGAGCATTTGATAATGGTTGCTATAGGTTCCTAAACAATTCAGTGCTAAAAGATTAGCAGTTGGCCTTTTGTCAACAATGCGTCAGGTAAGAGAGGCTTACGGTCACTTCTCGTCTTTAAGGAAACTTGTTCTTCATTTTTCAGAGTTTCCTCTTGTAGCTAATCCGCCGTCTGCTGCCTCCCCATCCCCCAAAAGAAAGAGTGACGGCCAAAGAAATTTGATCAGTCTGAGTCCCAGGGAGAGTTTCACAAGAGTCTCACAAGCCCTAAACTTCAACAGAAGTATAGCTTCAGTACAGATTTAGTTTTGGTGTGTTTAAAGTTCAAGAGCAATATTAAAGGTCATCTTTTTTTAAATAAATCTGTTCATCTTCCTTAACAAAAACATTACAAAATAAAGATTGCTCAGTAATTTCGCTCATTTCATCCACTTAAAAAAAGTGCATAAAACTAACATTTATATGCTTCATTATCTAAGATATGATGCCTATGTTGTTCTCTTTTAAAATCGAAGATGGAACATTTCATAACTGAACACAGCAACTTAAGAAAACAAGCCTAACCTTTCCTGTTGCGAAAACCAAAAACCTGACAGCAATGTTTGGTTACAATGTTCTTGCACATTTGCCAAAATACCGATTAGCATTATAATACCAAACAATCAAGTTTCTTTCATCACACCAACTATTACAATGTGTCATTAACAGGTAACACTGGATTTTTCATCTTGTAATGCTGCTATAATTACACTGAATTGTATGTGACAGGATTGGTATGAGAGTAAAACTAATTTATTAAGGCAAAGAAAACCTGAAATCACTGACTTTATATTAGCTCATGTAGATAATTAAGTTAATTGTTGACAGATTTAAAAACAGCTGGCAATCTTTAAAGCTAATTTCCAAATTATGCTTTTATAAAGAAGGAATAGAGTCTCAAAAATCCTTATTTAGACTTAAAAAAAAGAGAAAATAGTGTGAAACTTGAGGTGAACCAAAATAAAACAGGTTCCATTTCAAGTTTAATTGACCATCAGTGAGTCCAAAAAGTCTTAACTCCAAATTTTTAGCTAAGAAGGTTATTAAAGGTAACCTCTCGAATGAGTTCATTTCTTTGGCATCTTTGTGAGGTTTAGAGTCATGTTCAGAAAACCAGATATTATTTTCCACCAAAAATCACGAGGTAGTTTCAGAGAAACTGTTTCCTGGAGAAACACACCTGCAGACAGGTGGATTCTCACAAGGCCACGCCTCCTTCAGGATATTGGTGCTGACGTTTGCTGATTTAAATCATCCCTACACGGATCATATGCACACACAGGGGCAGAAACATCGGAACAAAGAATATTCCAACAGCACAAAGTTCGACTCTTACAGCTCTGGTGAGTCTCCAAGAAATCTAAAAGGAAGACTGAATTTATTTTTTAGATTAATCAATTATTTAAATGAAACCACTCATTAGTCATTAATTTATTCTATTTTTCATATTTTCAAGTTCATTTAGGTTCAAGTAAAAAGTAAACATTGTTTTAAAGACATAAAATGATTCAGCTGTCTGATTTGAGATAAGTGGAAAGTGAATCTCATTTTCTTTGGACGAGACGAATATGATGCTGTGACACAATTTATTTTCATGAAAAACTTTTAAAAAATGTAAAATGTTCTGATGTACAGATGAGCAAGAATTTAAAGTTGTTTTCTATTTTAGGTATATGAAAACTTTATTTACTATTTAATTGGTATTGATTTTTTAGCATTAATTAATATTTATTCAGAATCCTTCACTTTTATTTGTTATTTTTGGAGGTTTTTTTATTCTTTCACTTTATCATGGTTATTGCTAAAATACAAAAATGTGGTGGTGGTGGAAATAACTGTAACAGTATTAATTATTCATTCATCATGTTTACTTTACACTATAAATACAAACCTGTTTTTTATGTCATTAATGTTATCACAATGGTTTTAATATGTTTATGACTAAAACAGTTTATCGTTATAAGAAAGGCTCTTATATCAGACATTATTTGTCTTGTTTTCAGTCACTGACTTTCAGTTTTCGTGTCTTTTCTGTGCCGTCCTGTTAGGAAATGGACCGAGGATTGATCCTGCTGCTCGCTGCATCGATGGTCTTTGTGGCCCCAGCTGTCCAAGGAACGTCTCATTTATCATTCGCCAATGATACTCAGGTTAGCTTTCTTTCCGTTAGATCCTCTCAGTGTAAACAGCATCTCGACCTTTGTACTTTAAATGGACTTCTATAATATTTGTTTAACCATCACTCTTAAAATTTGACAGCTAAAATGAGTTTTAGGATTGAAAACAACTGGCATTTATGGTGGAAACCCACCAGGCTGCAGGCCGTTTCCCTTTTTTCTTTTAACATATTTTTGATTGGGTCCATTTCTATTATTATTATTATTATATATCACCAAAAATATTTCATGGCTCTAATTTAAAAGGCCTACAGTGATTTAGAGTTTTTCTTTATGCTGAATTACTTAGGTGGGCCTGTATTACAAGCAGAGGCAGGGATATTATTTCAGGTCGTGTACTGAACTGATATTCATGTGCAAAACTGCTGGCAAAACCCCCTTAACATATCAAATCTTACTGATAATTCAGTCAACCTCAGAACAGCCAGTGTCTGATTAAATCAGTTCTACATAGATTTTGTAATTTTACACATCAAAGCAAACAAAATGCAGAATCAGCTAAAAAAAAAAACACTGACACACTTTAAGACTCATCAATCAATCAAAAAGTTGCTGTTTTATGACAAAAGATTGTTCATAAACAGACTCACATCTATTGAGTGTGCAGTCAGTGCAATGTCAAGTATTGTGACTAAGAGTATGCAAAACTGTGTGTGTCTACCAGGTGAACATCACTCGGACTGGTTGTGGAGAAACTAAACTCTGTGTGGAGACACCGGATGACTGTGATCCTGCTGGAAACTCCAGCTGTTTGTTCGGATCTGTAAATGCCAGTTCCTCCATGCCTCCTAACGGCACTGAGCTGGTCTTTGAACTCAGGGGATACTCCATGGGATACGTCGCACTGGGACTCACTGCGAATGCTTCAGAGGTAACACACAGAATTACTTAAATCTAATATAGAGGTGGCAATTTTCAATCCTCATTTTGCCAAATAGGACAAATTGTTGCATGCTGACTCCCGTATAAAGGCTTTTCTTCCAAATCAACATCTTGATCCTACAAAAGACTTCAGAAAGTCTTGAGGTCGGACCAAACCTCCACTTCTTTGCCAAAAAAGAATCACAGAGACCAAATGTAAAACTGGGTTAGTCTCATAAAATCATAAAATCACCTAGTTTACCTCTCAGTGCCAACACAATGTAAACACTAAAGGTGAACTGAGACAAGTTTTATGATGCCTGAGTGAAATGACACCACCAAGCAGTTTTTAGCGTGTCCATATGTGGCTCTTATCAAAAAACAAATTGACTTGCTTTTTCACATCAGGTTATTCATACAGTTATTGACCTAGCTAGCGCCTTACAGATCCTTGTTAAATATTACATGAACATGTGACATTTATGAACCGATAAGGACTGCCTGAATGTTCCATTAAAAAACTTGACAAAAAAAAGTCAAGAGGGGATCAAGCTTCTTTAACTCTCTAAGGCTAACGAGTTAGCATTAGCTCCACAAAAATGTGAGCAAATGGAGCTTAAGAGATGGGGGGGTTTTTTGCCTGTTTGTTCCGTTTTTGTATGTGTTTTTTTTTTGTTGTTGTTGTTTTTGTCATATTTTCTGATAAATTTAAATGATCCAGCATTTTAAGTTAAAGTTGAGCAACACAGCTATGCTTTATGCTAATTATCATGCTAACAGCAAGCTTAAATGGTTAGATAAAGGCAAGACACGTTAGCTAGCCTCTCAAGCTCAATTAACTTTAGTTAGAAAGAAGGTGTTTCAAACAATAAACACTAGATAAAATCAAAATTAATTTGAAAAAAATTACAAGTTGTTACTTACAATGTTGTTATGCAAACTGTTTTACTGCATGCAAATTTTATTTTTT
>JAPZDY010000004.1:19642110-19657918 GCA_029783645.1 Ctenochaetus hawaiiensis | reverse complement strand
CACCTAAATCTAAGTTTGCAACAAGTGTTGATTTTCATCGTTCACTGATAAGCTTATAGATTTTCATTGTTTCTCTATTCTTCAGCCTTTAGCTTCTGCCCAGAGGTTCAACTCTTCGACTTGTTTTGACCATGTTATTTCTCAAAACAGCCTAGATGGCGCTCCGAACACATAAAGAGACTTACAGCTGTGCGGTGCTCTGTTTCCCAATTTCCAAAAAGGCACTGCCAAGGCTACAGATAGTCTTGTGGGCAGCTGAGACTCACTTGTTTTGGATGAGGAGGTCCTCTGACTGCTCTTGGAGGAGGAGGAGAAGCTGCTCTTGGTTCGCCGGCTGCTTCCTCCGCTCAGGCTGACCCGTGGGCGCTTGGACGGGATCACAGCTCGCGACAAGGGGGGAGGGGGAGCGGGTACACGGGACGGGTACGAGTACATTCTGGTATAAAACACAGAACAATAAAACATTGATGTCAAAACATTATTAAAATGTGTCACCTCCTCTGACACAAAGGAAGTCAAGTAGGTCACTTTCAGCGTTAACAAAACATGTGCTCAGTTTTTAGCATCATGCAGACAATAGAAGACTGTGAACAAACAGGAAGAAGTTCAGAAGACAAAGAAAATATTGATGCATGACGGACTAAGATGACTTTGCAGTTTCTGTCAAACTGAGAAACAAAAGGAAAAGAAACCTGTTACTCACCTGTCATAATAATCTCTCTGAAAGTCGTAGTCGAGGTCAAATGACGAACTGCTGTTCAGAGAGAAAAATGAGAAAGGTCCATGTAAGAAAATACTGAGATTATAGCATCAATTATTTCCAAAAGTCTTTCCAAGTCTCATTAAATTTGAGATATTTTTTACTTTTATGGTTTAATTCAGAGAATTTTTTCTCTTTTCTAAGAAATGTAACACATGAGTGTCACTGTGACTGACCTGTACATATCTCCAGCTGACCTTTTGGTGGTTTTTGACCTGTGTGGTTTGGGTTCTCCAGCCAAGTTGATGTCTGTCCAAAAAAAAAAGATCACTTAACTTCAGAACAATTCCTTCACTGTTCAGATTTTTTTAAACATTTTGGCAATCATTTGCCTTAAAGTCATCTTTTAAAAATGATTATTGATCCTTGTTCTCAGCAGCTCCCACAAAACATTTTTGATCCTACATCACATTTCCCTCACTGCTCGAGGTTTGTCCATCATGACCCTGCTTTGAATGTTTGTACAGATGAACTTGTTGTAAATAAAATCAATAATTTACCAAAATAGAAAAAAAAAACTGAAAGAAAAATAGTTTTATGGAATGAAATATCTTTGATAGAATTGTGTTGTACAAAGGGGTGAACCTCGCTACACCCTTTTTTGTACAACTGAGGTCCAAACAGGCGTTTTTGGAGCATTCCAGATGTTTTCCAGCCCTTTGTTCTCCCTTCCAACGTGATTATTAAGTGTTGATTGAATGAAAATTAGAACAAATATATATTTACAAAAATCAATAAAAGTGATGAGGCAAAACATTTTTTTTCTTTGTTGTGTTGTAACTTGAATATATGTGGTCCACTGGAACTTTGCATTACATAGATGTTTGCATTTTGTTTTTATTTTGTCCAGATTTGTAAATAATTATTTTACTGAGGGTGTGTCTGATATTTGAAATACCTTCATAAGAGTACCAAGGTCCTATTGAACAAGGACTGGTTCGAATATAAAAAAAACCCTTATCCTTCCAGAAAGTAAAAAAAAATTGGGCATCCTTACCAAGAACTTGTCCAACAATCATTCTTCCGTCCTCCCCGTTGACAGCAGCTCTGGCGTTCCTCTCATTGGCATATTGAACAAAGGCGTAGCCCTTGTGGACTGAGCAGCCTACAATCTTGCCGTATTTGGAGAAGATGGCCTCGACATCTGCCTTGGTGACATGCAGGGTGTTGAGGTTGCCGATGAAAACCCGAGAGTTGAGAGAGCGTGGGTCAGTCCTGTTGGTGACGTTGCTGCTGGCCATCAGGCTGGAGGTGGTGGGTGAACGACTGGCAGGAAAACACACAAGACACACAAAAATGCCAGATTTAGAGGCAGAATGAGTAACACGGACCCCTCTGAACTACTCCTGCAGTTGCTGGGTCAAATACTGGAGAATCGGCCAGCTGAAGTGACTGCAAATCCAGACGACGGCGGACATAATCAGTAGACTTTTCTGAGAAATTAAAACATTTTAAACAAAACAGGCAAAACCTGCAGGGTGTCATGGGTTGGTATGACACCTTTTACCTTGTTTGTGTTATCAGATGTGTCCAAACCTGACCTAAATTTGATGCTAAGTAATTGCTACATAATTGTCATCAGCCTGAAATGGCCTGAAATTTCCAAGAAGCATGTAAAGCTGCATATTATTATAAACTTAAAAAAAACATTGATTTCCTCACAGTCTAAAAATAATCACGAGTAACTGAACAAAAATATAAAGATAACATTAGTTTTTCATTTGGCATCACATGTTTCACAACTCAATCGAATGATGGATAACAAGGTTACCCATCTGAGGCCTGTAACAAACTCAAACACACACTGATCGACAGTATATGCGGGATCACAGTGGCACAAAAATGAGCCTAGCTCTCTGAATAAGAAATTAAAGCTCATTTGCTTCATTTACTAAGAAAGAATATGTAGTAGTAGCATTCAAAACTTTGAATCAGATAGCAATAAACAGAAGTATATTTGTTCTTGTTATTTTAGTATCTGAAGTGTTATACTGCCGTTATCAAGTGACTATTATGGAGCTCTTAATACAACACAATATTATTCTGCAGCATGTAAAACACAGTTTATCGCATATTCAGTTGTACTGAAGGTTAAGCATCGGCCTGGTTTAAATGGGTCATCGTGTGCTTCTGGTCATTATATTCCAAAAACCTAAAAACGAACCAATGATGCCTCTTTAAAGACTCAATAAGGGCAAGACATAAAAGGAAACCATGGAGTTGTCACTGTCTAAGACATCCCCCATAATCCCTTGTATTATTACTGTGATATACTATCAAGACAGTGATATTATTAAAGCTCAACTGTTATTGTAAGGAAGAAACAAACAATTCACTGACATGAAAAGGCTTTGTGACAAGATAAAACCACATGGTGTAGATCAAGGTAAACATACGTCACTCCAGCTGCGTGACAGAAACAGGACCAAACCATTTCAAGGGTTTGAAATCATAATACAGGGCCTCTGAAAATGAATTTAAGTCTGAGATCCCAAAGCTGTGTGGTAGGGCCTATTGTTTAGTTCGATGAGTTCAGGGGTTTGGAGGTGGGTGTTTTACAGTATTTTCAAATTAATACCTTTACTCTGAGAATCAGTCTGATAAGTGATGGTGAAGTAGACAGTATTGCACTACTACTGTGGTGCACCATTTGAGAGCAACATTTGACACTATTTGATGTATATGACTAGCTACCTTGTCCCAAATCATACTTTTTTGTTTGAATACTGTATTTCTTACAGGACAAATCATTTGTGATGTGTGTGCGTGACCAGTTAAATCTAAAACCCCATAACAGGATGTGTTACTATTACTGCAATACACACAAGGGAGGACTTAAGTAATCAGTGAAGCCCAGAGCCTTGTCAAAATTTGGAGATGGGATGCGGGCCCCAATGCAGCAAACATGAAAACAGTAGTGGCATCAACAGTAACGCCCCCTGGCTGACAGGGGGTCAAACATTCATCACTCACTCCATAGCATCTGTGTGCAGGGCTGTCGTCTGTCTGATGTTTGACACTGTGGGCTGGGATCAGTTTGGGCTGGTGTCTCGACCTTCACCTTCGCCCCTCGCGATTTATACTGAGGTGACAGAAAACACACCTCAGTCAAGCTGAGCAGGGTTATTGTGTACCAAGTCTTACCTGGTTGGAGTGTGTACATGAGTCATTAAGGAGGTGAACACAGCTCTTAAAGAGAGACGTGTTATTCCACAAAAATCCCATTACAACTAGCCAGTTTGGGACTGCAATCTGACCCCAGTGAGTGTTAGAGATACACATATAAACCTGGTATTAAACAAAAACCTGACAAAACCATTAAATCAAAACCGCTGACTTAGCATAGATGTGCATTTGAGTAGACCCTTATTAGCTTATAAATGCTTTTGTGTGTTTGAGCAGCCCTTCAGAAACATTGTTTAAAAGGTATGAAAAGGATTTTGTGCTATTCAAGGTGTCTAGTCTAAAGTCAGCTTAGGGTTAACTTGAACAATAAGTCATCTATCAAGGTGAAGTGTGTAATTGCAAAACTCTTTTTGTAACAGCTTTTAATTAAAACTGACACATCAAATTAAATAATCACAGGCATTATCATGTCAGGACAGACTCAAAGCAAATGTTGATTACTGGGGTGTAAAATTTAAGAATAAACTGTGGTTGCTTGACAGGTACGACCAAATAGGCAAGATTATCACATTAGGCAGAGTGAAGCTTTGTGGCACAACTTCAACAACTGAAAAGGTGCATTGAGGATAGAGAAAGACTTGAAGTCAAAAAGCTCCAGCAACATTTGCAGTTAAAAAAAAACAACTTTATTTGACCCACGCATTTTGGTTTGTGACTCTAATAAAGGTCACAAGCCGTAGCATGTCAGATTATCACATTTCAAATTAGCTCTCGAATTTGTTTTTTCATTATAATGGTTGCAGCTGAATATGGGTAGTTCAATTTACTTCGTGCTTCTTTAACATGGGAGAATGAAAACTAAGTGATAACTTAGGAAATAATAAAAAATTATTAAATCAAAACTATATAAAAACATAACAATAATTCATTGCTATAATTAACCCATTACATGTATTATTTAACTTAAGTGTCATTGATGGAAAGTAAAGGAATAATCTGCCCCTGTTTGCGCAAATCTGAAGTGATGTGTTGAGAATTTCTTAATATTTTTCAATTAATTTCATGTCTAACATTTGTTTAATATCTAATGAGAGGAATAAATGAGGCTTGTAAGTGTCCCTGTGGCCTGGAAATGAATGTGAGGGCGTGAGTTGATATTGGTACACATAAACAGCCATAATACTTTTTCAGATTGATAAACCTTTAATAAAATAAATATTTGAAATGTTATGTCACAAAACTGAGGCCACTGGCAGTCCAAAGCTTGCAAAATCTGAAAAATCACTGCTCATCATGAGAAGAAAAAACATGGGGAAAAATCTACTTCAGAAAAACAAAAAACAAAAAAAAAAAACAAAAACAAAAAAAAACAACAGGTTGCGCCAGAAAAGCCAAGTCTGGGGATAATCAAAAATTACCTAAACCATCCACAACACACCCGCCTGGAACATCGACAGCGCCACCATCAGGCTCAAGTGTGAACCACCGGCCCTGCGCAAGCCTCGGCGATTCAAAGCCGGCTAGCATGGCTAACGTTTGCCAACCACCAATTGAAAAGCCACAAAAATACACTGCAATCAGACCAGTTCCTTTGCTTGCAAAAAAACAAAACCTGCAAAATTCTGATTAATGTATAGTCGATAATCTTTATTCAATGATCGATCAGGATGAAGCTGCGACTATAAAACCAGAGGAGCCTCAGACGCTGTTAGCTACCTTAGCGCTAACTTAGCTGGTGGGCTGGCCGAGAAGCGTGCCAAAAACAAATCTGTCCCATCAAGAAAAAGTCTTCACAATAAACGCTATAAAAACAAAGCTACATAATCGGGCAAAAATGGATGAAACTGTTGCTAAGGTGCATCCAAAGAGTCGTGTTTCTAAAAACCACAACCAGCGTTCGTGTTTTTGAAGGGGTTGAGCGTCTCCGAGGTAGCCATGCTAGCTACCTCGCTAGCCAGCACATTACGTTCTGTCCACTCGCAAAATAGAAAAAGCATCCTTGAAAAAAATCCAAAAACAAAAGAAAAAGGAAGGAAAAATGAAAAATGTCTGGGAACAAAATACTCACCACGACCTTTACGAGTAAAATGTCTTGCTTTCGGTAAAATCTGTCAAATTGTTACTTAGGTCGTCCCTTTTGAGCACAGGCGATTCGCCCCCTGAGCAGCGAGCTAGCTTTCTTCTAGCCACCGAGCTAACGTAACGATATGGCGCAGTACTGGACAGAGGTGCTAGGTTTTTATCACTGGGCAGCTCGAGGGAGCGGGGTCGGTGAGTATGACAAACACATAAAGACCACTACATACTTCGGTGTGATCTGCTGTATAAAACATACGTACCCTTTGCCTTTAAAAATACGTCCGTCCTGCCTCGCAGCCAAAGCCACCTAATTTTAAAATAAAGTCTTTAATTTTGATTTTATGAACAAACAAACGGCCATCTGAGCAACATCACGTCTATCTCTGATAAGTCTTTATTGTATTTAATTATTTTTTTGTCAGGAAAAAAAATTAAGTACGTCTGTTAAAATACATGGCATATGTATTTCTCTTGACATTTACACGCTAAATGATATTTAAAACAATAATGCTACATTAACTGTATTATTATGACGCATCCACTTAAAAAGACATTTATGCCAAAACATAAAACATTTTTTGCATTTTCTGTAAGTGACAAACTTGTTTATTTTTGCTGTGATTATCAACAAATCAAAGTGATTATTTTTTAAAAAGCTGGCTCGGTCAATGATACACCTTATTGAAAAAATCAACTGAAAATAGGTCACATTTGCAGCTGTGCTTAATTATGATTTTAAGTGGATAACAGCCTGAAAAAGCAACAAAAACTTGTTCATGCAAAATACTTGGACTGCAATAGGGTAACAGTGATTAGGTTTTGTCCCTTTCATCTTCAATAACATTTGATAGTTTCATACAACATTTCATTTGTAAGCACTTTTGGAAAAGAGAACATTAAGCAACAGATTTCTGATGAACTACAACAGCCAGCCAGGAGGTGGCAGTGTTGATTTTTTAAAAAGTAATTACAACGGTCCAGAGATTTATGGTATGACAGATGAACTGAATGTCCCTTTTCAGCTTCTTCATTTGGAATCACAAAAAAACTTGATTCATGAGAATAAATTTTAGCGAGCTGTTAAAAACGTATTAAACCTTTTTGCAGTATGATTTGACTCTCTTAAAGAAGTTGTTAAGGTGAAAAAACTTATAGCTTGTGAGTGTGTGGGACTTTTTGACAAAGTGCTAATATCGCCAGATGAGTTGTCATCTTATGTCAAACAAACCTGTCTTTGTTTCTAAACTTGAAAAAACATATATTAACAACTATAAGACATTACATTAGCAAAAAAGCACCATCTATAGTTAGGTGGATGAGAAATACAGTAATGTGATCCTCGGTTTCAGGAAACTTGCTGAGGAATTCTGTTATACAGGTACTGTGCAACAGACTTTTATATGACACATTTCAGCTTGTCATATAAGGAAAAGCATAGGCATAACTAATGACACAGATGTTGACATAGTTGCTTCAAGTTTCCCAGTAAGTCAGGCAAGAGAGCCAGCATGCACAACATACCAGCCAGGGCCAAGGAACCAGCACACCTCACTATGATGGGGTCATTATTTATGCTTTTAATTACACCTGTACTGTGGTCCTTTAAATAAAACAGTACCTGCTTGTGACTTCTTGTCACAGGTTACACGTCTTTGAGCTGGTAGCTCCCCTCACAGCTTATTTTCTATGAATGGTTTTAAAAAGGTACGAAGAGATCATACTAATCTGTATCCCAGAATAAACTGCCAAGATTTAAAAAAATCAAACTCAGATCATTTGACTTGTATTTTTCTTATTTTCTGGCTTGTTTTTTATGTTGTGAAAATGGCCACATATTGTTAGACAAAACTTTGATTCAGAAGGAGCTTTTTATAAAACAAACACTGAATCGAGCTCTTGTAAATTGCGGGTAATATTTCACTGAACAAATTGGTCTCATTTGCATAATCGACATGTCATCTCCAGCAAAATGTTTCAATACAAAACCTCAAATGACTTTTTCTGTTTAAAAATGATCTTCTTTTTTTCAATGGAGGACATTTTGACACAAATGATGCATTAAAATGAATGATGGCTGAATTCCATTTAGCTGCAGCAGTTTGTACATGCTAACCCACAGTTACCCTGTCATGACTCACTGGGACATTTGAATAGAACAGACATTTTTTTAATGCTATTGGTGAAACATTTGCTTTTCCCTGCTGTGACAATTCAAAATGTCTGCTGTGGAAGAGACCTACCAACATTTCTGAACAGCTTTTTTGCACCTGAGGCGGATGAGAGACAGACGAGAGACAGAAAGAGAAAGGATGGCAAGTAAAAGAGAACAATACCAGCTGTTTTCTGCATTTAGTTAGCAGATGAAACCCATACAATGTCCCAAATTTTCATGGAGAATATGTTCTTTTGTGAATTGTTTTCACCCATCTGGTTTTGTTTTGAGCACCATCCCAAAGGACTTGTTTACAGCTCTGTGAATAATCGCGGGAATCAGAAATACAACCTGACTTGCTGTTTCACTGTGCGATCAAATACACAGATAAAAAAGTTGCTCTTGTTTGCCTCCTTTGTGTATTTATGTCTGCCTCAACAGTGCAAAGAAGGGTCCAGATATTTGATATGCTGTCATACAGTCGATCCAAGGTTTGATGTGATCGGTGTGTACATGGGAGTGCCAAGAAGTTCACCTTCTGAATGTGATGAGGGTTATATTATACTTTGGTCCAGTTTGCATTATACAGAGCTGATGATTAGAGACACTATAGGAAACTGAGCAAGACAAAAAAAAAAGCAGAATATGGTCAGTTTAAGGTTGCATCACAAGCACGCCATGCACAAAATCAATCAAACACAGAAAATATAAATATTCTACCATAATATACAATAATGTGCAACGTGAACTCAGTATTAAGTTAGAGACTCTCTTATTAAGTAGAATCATGAATAAACCACAAAGGGGATATGAAGCTACAGCCGTAATACAGCATATTACATGAGTTTTTTTGTAATATTTAAGTGTCTTGCTTACTTGCACATGAACCTTTGGAGCAAAGAATCAATCGCCAAACTTCTATATTACAGGACGTTTCACTCTTCCAGCTGAGTTATATACAGATCACAATATGAAAATGACTTCTATTTATTTAATGGAAAAAAAGGAAAATTGCTGTGATGCCTTTAGAAAGGTATCAAGTAGCAGCAGAATAGATATTGGTTCTCTATTGCTATTGGCTACAAATTATGATAATAATAGAAGATTAATAAAAAGAACAACCAGTGTGACAGGTCCAAGCTGCATTTCGACACACAGCATTCGCACACATCATGATCCCATTTAAAACTTACACAAGTGAGATGTGACAACCTGAAATCTCCACCTCAAATAAATGGACTTTACAGTGAAGTAAAAACATCTTGTGTCCAGCTGTTGAATCTGCGATATGAAAAGTAATTGCATGTTCATAGATTTAGAGTTTTTCACTGAGGAAGAAGAAGAAGATGTGAAAATAACCCATGACAATCAAAAATTATTATTGCATTAGAGTGTTTTTATACACATTGAAACACCAGGAGGGAATCTTTTACTGATGCACTGATGCTTTAGAAAGCAGACAACAAAAGTTTTGGGTTGCCAGGTTGTAATGATTCTCTCTGGCTGCTGAGTAATTTGTTTAGGATTAAGAGTCTTTTATTTATTTTCCTGCTTTCTGATAAAGCATCAAATTTGCTTTTATAAAGTTTGTAAACTTTTAATAAAATGTTATTGACCATTAAATGTATGATAATAAATGCTATTATGGGTCAAGGGTGCCAAATTTAAATCAGTCAGAAGCAGAAAATCCTCTTAAATAATAATAAAAGGTTCAATAATCCTAAACTGTGGTTGTGGGTTTTAGTAATAGTTTAAGAGTTTTTAATGCTTTGCTGACACTTTTTAAGGGTTAGAGTCTAAAGAGAGAGAAAAAAATACAAAGCTAGTGTGACACACAATCTAGCAACCCTGATGTTGGCTTACTGATGGCTTATAACTGATCTATAAAGCATTATTGAATTATTTTAGTAGCTATTACAATAAAGGCTTTAGTTCAACGTAGGTACAGATATTAACACTTAACAAAATGTGACCAAAATGTAGTTAGAATATTATTAGCCTACAAAATACCATATAACAAGTGATATGAGTAGCCTAATAAAAAAGTAAGGGTCACCAATAAAGAGATCTTGTAGGGGAACTAGATCTGATTTAAAAACGAATATGTTTAGTTTACTTCAATTATAAGAATATCATTTATTCTTATAAAAATAAAGTCTCATCTAATCTAATCTAATCTAATCTAAAAAGATCGTTCAATTAACACAGACACTCTCATTAAATGGAGTTGATAAGCTGCATCACATCTTCAGTCCATTAAGACAAAAAGAGGTCTGGCCGGTCAAGCGTGTGCGCGCGCAGCGGGGCAGATGCAGACAGTGAGCTCGCGGCGCAAAGAGCGCTGCTGTGACACAAGGAAGCAGCACAATCCGCGTGCAGCAAGCGCGAGGCGAAGACCTACCGACAAGCGGTGAACGATGAGGGGACACAAAACGGTAAGAACAGCTCTCCAAATGTCACTTTATTGTACTTTTATGCGTTTTAAAAGTTTGAACGTGAAAATAGTGCTGTTGTCACAAGGACTTTTTCACATAATTTATGTTTTATAAGCAAGTTAGAAAACAATTAAAGGCAGATTGTGTTTTTAGTGCTTAGTTAGCCTTTATGCTCTCAAAAATGTGCTAAAATGACTTATCTTTTCTTTTGACAATGAACGTGATGGAAAAAATTAAGAAGTATTAAGGAATATGCATCACTGTAAATGTTAACAGCTGTCTGTAAGCGCTCAAGTGACTCTGGCTGAGACAATAACTATTGTTTGGTGGATGCAGGATGTGCAGTAATGATTTGCAACCACAAACTTGTCAAGACTTGATGATAAATGAGCAAAAAAAAATCTCCCTAGTTATTTGAACTAACCTCCACACTGTTGTTAAGAAATGTTAAAAGCAGTCTAATTTTACCTCAGTATCATGGATTACACAAGAACTTGTTTTTATTGTGCAACAAGGATTTAAGGAAGGCAATTAATAGATATGCTGCTCTTTACTGTAGTAAACTCTAACCCAAATGGTTGTGCTATTTTTTCACTCTTATTACTTATGGGACTCTTCCTTTCCACTCCTCTGCAGTCCACTGATTTATGTAATGTAGTTGGAATGAAAAGTGCTGCGCAGGGGGTGGAAATCTGGCTTTCTGAAAGTCAAACAGATGAGGAGGCTTGTTTTAATCATTAGTCTCATGGTATCACTGCCATGGAGCTTGTGCTGGGAATGGTTTATTCTCGCAGGCCTCGCCTGGTGTTCCCATTGCACAGAGGTGTGTGCAGTGAGCACCGTATGAATGTTAATTTTTATTATTTACCATATTGAATCTGATATATGTGTCAGTTAAAGGGATAATTAACCAGATTTGCACTGTTCTGTAAAGAATTGCCTTAATATGCCTTTGGGAGATCAATCAGGTTGTAGATCAATACCAGTGACTCAGCGATCGTTTCACCAGATGCTCAGATTGTTTGCTCAAGTGCTCTGATGGAGCATGCTTCTGCGAGCAAGAGACAGCAGTGGGCCAAGATTTGTTTCACTCTAAGCTATTTGTTTGCCCTGGCAGTGTGTGTTCGCCTCAATTTTACACCAGGGGAAGAAAATAACAAAAGCATTTCAGATTTAGTGAATTGGATGAATGAGTCAAGTCAATTTACCACTGCGCATATGTGGCAAAAAAGTAAATAAAAAATGAAAAAGAAAGGGTGAAATGAGGCCACATTGCCAAGGAAAAGCTTGGTTTTTATAAAGGAACTCAAAATTTGATTCAGCTTTTGCACAGTTTGACATTTCAGTCTTGACCTTGAAAATAGCCGTTAAATGTGCTGAAGGGTCCTTGAGTTAAAACTGTTGCATGACATTTTATGAATGTTCCCGACCTTGGAAATTGTTTTTAAAAAATATTAGAAGCTTATTTGGAGCTTTCAACTCTGAAAGCAGAGAATGGAAATAAAAAATGAAGCTGTACCTGGTGGGTTAAGATAATCATGATGATCACTGCATTTCTTATGATCCTAATTTACTGCCTCTTTCTTCAGTGTCTGTGTTGGACCTGTAATTGACTGTACATCACCTGTTTTATGCACATTTCAAATAAAAAATAGAAACAAAAGTGTTTCAAAGTGTTTCCAGACTTGGCTGAAGGGAAAAAAGTTGTCTTTAAAAAAACGGTTGATGGAAACACCTCTTCTTCACTCTCTTGCTTTATTTCTGTCAAGCATAACATTGTTCCATTTAAAGGAACAATTCAGCATTTTGTTGCAAACAGGCGAATTTGCTATTGTTTAGAGTGAGATGAGGAGCTCTAAACCTCCACTGTCTGTCCAATAAGCCCTAATAGCCAAAAGAAAAATAGATAGAAATAGAGAAAAACCTGAATTTGCTGCCATTTGTTTATTTTTTTTAGCTAGGGGGTCCTCTTGTTAAAAGTATTGTTTGACACTTTTAAAATAATTATTTTTTTTGCTAATATTTTAGTGAAAAGATCAATATCTCTCTCATATGTGTGCATGAATACAGTATATGCCGTACTTAATGCACAGTACGGGGCAAAAGGTGTCCTTTAGCATCAGTACACATGCACTGTTAACCTGAAGTTTTGCAGATATTTGCAGGCTTCTTATGCTCCAAGTCCGTGTAACGTGTGATTGACCTCACGTGTAATAGAACGGGAGTGTTTCCAGTTTGTGAGAACACGTCTGACATGGACAATCCCCTGTTGTCGGCTACATATTTGAAAAGGTAATGCCACAAAATGGTCAGAAACAATTCTGCGGACATTGTATAAACTTATCATGCTGAGAAAAAACTTTCTGGGGGTTTTTGTTCGATCAGATTGTAGCTCATTTGTAAATTCTCTAAGAGACAATCAAGAACTTTGCCATAAAACCTCTGCCGGTTGTATGTGAGACCTTTTTGATGGTCAGCTTGACCTTTGGCTTCAAACAGCAGTCTCCCGGTCAAAAGTCCTGTGTTTTAACAATCCGTCCTCTCCAACCTCCTCCCAACACTGACTTTTTCACTCCCTACATGTCAGCTTGCTCTGATCGTTTTATATTGCTGCAAAGGGGTTTACATTAAAGTTAGTGGAAAGCTCTGGGTTTCTCAAACAGATGTTGAACGGCTCTCTTGTGCACCTGTAAGACAAGTTAAGGGGCTGTGCCAAAATGTCGGTACTGACGGACCTGCGAATGAGTCTGGAAGTTCCTTAATGTATGGAAAAGTTGGACGCTTTCCATAGTAACTGGATCTCTTGTGATTATGTAATCTTGTTACATCCCCTTTTTACTATTTGCAGTGACTTTTTGGAAATGTGATTAAATTTTGAGCATTATTTGGATGGACACAAGTTATTACAGTTCAATTCCCTCTGGCGGCCGATAGTGGTCATTTAAAGTCATAGCTTACTTACTAATACCCCTCTAATACCCATGTTTACATTACATAGAACAAGATGACCTAATGTATTTAATTAAGGGTTCAAAGTCAGTGAAAATCTCCGATCATATGGGACCCATTAGTGTTAGGCAAGAAACAAATTTGCTTTCTCTGACATAATTATTTGTTGCCATGTCTTTGAAAAAACAGCCTGGAGTCTGAATTTGTCACATCCGATCTCATTCTGGTTTGGACTGCCGTTTTACGACAGCAGTGCCTGTGTTCATGGCTTCGCTGATGAAATGGTTCGTCACTTGTTTTTCTTAGCTGCCCGGTCCCCACATACCTTTCACGGACATTAACAGCAATTGCCCTACGAGAAGAGCTCATTTTGGTTTGGTTCAGAAATATTATTCCTGGCGAGAGGTGCGTGCTCTTTTGCAACACCCAAGGGTGACACAGCTGGGTAATATGACCCGCTGCGAGTATCAGAGGTAACTGTTTCAACATTGTTTCTGGTGTGTATTAACTGCAAGCCAATGTCTTTAAAAACCGTGTTTACTTGGGAAATTATTTCAAGTCCCAGAACTTTTCTTCTGAGCACAGTCCAGTATATTTGTGGGATTTTAAAGGCTCCAGTTACAGAGGATAGTTTATCTCCACACGATGATTATCAACTCCATATTCTTGCTTGGGGGTTATTCTTACAATACTTTATTAGAAAACAAATGCATTAACTAAAGAAATGTGTGTGTGTGTGTGTGTGTATCCAGCCCTTTTGTTTCATATTTGATTCCATATTAACTTGAAGCAATCTGAACTAAAGAAGCCAGATACACACACCCCTTTTGTTTTCAGTGTTAACCCTCAAAGACCTGAAGAGCCGCTAGTGACTTCAAATTTTTAAGCTTTAAAGTTCAATAACTTTTGAAGTGTTCATGCAATCAAAATGCTTTGAAAAGTCATGTAAACTGCAGTTTCTCAGCTTTGCAGTTGTATCATATATCTTGTTTGCCTGGGATAATGTTATTAAAAAAATGGCTGTAATATGTTTTTGGTTAGGGTAAAGTTAATCCATTCTCAAACAATGCAAATGTGAAATTCTGATTTTAAAATAATCAAGTCTGAAACTTAAGGTTCTCCTACATAAAACTGTGTATGACACTTGATGCTGACTGCTAGAATAGGCTAAGAAAATCAAAATAAATCATAACAGTCAGATTTTCTCAGGTCTTTAAGGGTTAAACACTGGTGGAAGGAGGTTTAAGAGCTTTAATCCCTAAGTAAAGCATAATTATGTCATTACAACAATGATATTACAAGCACAAGTCTTTCATAAAAAATATATGACCTCAACCTGAATACTATAAAAGGTCAACTTTCCTGTTTATGTTTAGCAAAATGTAATATTTTGCATAAACAGGTTTTTATGTTTTTCTTTTTCATATAAATTTAAATTAATTTGTCCTCAGTTCTGCTGTTGCTTAATTGATTTGTCAGGTAGTAAAGCTGTAAATTGTGTTATAATGCTAAAACTTTTGACCTTTTTTTTGCATCTTTCAGTAGATTTTTGGCTTACTTGTAAAAGATGACAATCTGACATAGTAGCACCTTCTTGGCTTGATATGATAAATTTGGCAGCTTTTGCCTATTTACACATTCAGCAGATATAAACAACATTAGCTTTCACTCAGAGTCATGTTTCCCGCCACCGAATGGAGTCCAGTATTTACTCCCTGTTTAATTCTGTTCTGGTTTCATCACCTCCTGAGTGATTTTTGGAGTCTTGAGATACAAAATGCTCCACTGAGTTCGCCAGATAGTCAGTAACTGTGTTTATCTGCTGTTTGGTGATGGGCAGGTAGCACACAGTTTGTTTATCAGAGCTTTTTGCTGAAAACAGCTGCCTGCTGATGCTGAAAACTGGGTTGACGAGAGCAGCAAGAGTGAACGGAAATAGTAGGGTTGTGGACCGCAAAGCTAAAACAGTGACTCTAAACTTAAGCAGAATCTACTTAAAATTAAAGTTTCTCTGTTAAAGTCTCTGTGGTTTTGTTGCATTGTTATGGATTATTTCAGTCTTTCTACTTTGCCAGGTAAAGCTGCTGCTATGACTTCTTCAATAGTCTTCAATATAACAGTGAATGAGTTAGTCAAAAACCTGTTTTATTGCACAGAGACGTTAAAGGGATACCTCATGCTTTTAAAGTTGGCATCAAGCATCCTAATGTGACACTTTTGGAGTGAGAAGAGTACAGCTTTAAGAAAGAGATACACCTCTTCAGACCAAGACAGTTTGACAACCTCTTGAAGCCATTTCATGAACTT
>JAPZDY010000004.1:19626295-19640804 GCA_029783645.1 Ctenochaetus hawaiiensis | reverse complement strand
AAGCAACAGTAAACACTTGATTTTTTCAGTGTGGTCGGACAACACGTCAAACAAGCTATATTTAATTGAGTGAAAGACGATGCTCACGACTGAACTGCTTTACCGGTCCATTTACATAGAAATTACTTCATGTTTGTGCTGCAAATTTTCTTGCCATCTATGTAAACTGCTGAAAATTACTTTCTGAGCTAATCTGGTATCTTGTCACTGTTTTGCCATCTTCAGAAGCACGCAGTGACAAAATACCTGTAGCTAATCAATCAATAAACGAGACTACTCTATTTATCAGCAAGCTAACTATGATAATAGTACTAAAACTATTAACTAGCAGTATTGCATAGCAATATTAAACGACTCTGTCAACTTTGTCAACAGCCGGATTAGAAATTCTTTAATCAATTGATTTCCTCACAGGTCAGTCAAAGTCTCCAGCATCGGTACTAGCTGGTAGTCGACTAACATCCTGTAGTTAAACCATATTCATCTTTCAGAGAGGCAGAAATGTTGTTTTAGATACATAAAATAGTCTGTCAACTATTTATCCAACACTAACATTTATTTAGCGTCATGCCAATAATGCAAAATCTAAAAAAATTCAGATATAAAAAGCTCTTAACGCCATCAGTTTCTCTATTCCTTTCACTACTCCTGTCTAAATTTTGTAAAAATTAATCCTCCCTTGACATCATTCGGAGGATGTGCCGCATGAAAAGCTGGAAAGTGTTGCTTAATATAGTCCTGCTTCATCTACTGGCAGAAATACTGATGTCTCACCACACGAAGGCTTTTTAAAAAAAACACTAGATGCTAAACATAATCTTTTCTCACAAGGTTTCTCAGACCGAATGCCACCCAAAAACTTGTCTGAAAAGACACACTGGAGTCAGTCAGTACCCACCAAACCAGACTCAGTCCATCACAGAAGAGTTTTAACAGGCATCTTGTGAAGCTGCTCCTATTTCAAGACGCTGGCAGGCCGAGGAAGTCCTAGTCGAGTCCATATAGGCGCTGCTGTATCTGGTTCAAGGGCTCTGCTCACACTGTCTTGTGGTTTGGACGGAGCCACTGTCATTTCACTGGAATTTCCTGCCATCTGCGCTCAGTCAAAGTTTCTCACAGATCCACACCTGCTTGTAAATGTTTAGGTTTGCCAGGAGGAGAGGACGGAGGGATAGGTGAGCACTGATGGAGGAAGAGTCAACATTTTGGCTTCAGTTTAGAAATAATAAAATACAAGCTTAGTTGTTTGTAAAGGAAATGTAACGTTGGATGAAGACAGACAGTTTGTGATGCTGAGACAGAACACTGAGATCGCGTGTCTGAATACCAACCCAAGAAAAGTTTTCAGATCAAAAGTAGCAGTGTAACAATCTAATAATACAAACATTAGACATTTTGGAAAACAAGCTTATTTACTTTTTTCTTTGATTGCATTTGTTTAGATAGGAGGATTGATACTTCTTCCATGTAGGTAAGGTAAATATGAAGCCACGGACGGTTAGCATAGCTTAGGAGAAAGAGTGGAAACGGATACACAGCTAGCTTGACTATATCGTGTTAGACATGCTGTCAAGTAAATAGGACAATTGGTTTTACAGGAAATTAACTATGCACCAAACTATTTATTGGTCAGGACAAATTGCCAGGCAACTTTTGGATTCCAGGAAGTTATGGAGCCTGCAAAGAAAAAGTCTGGTAGACTACATAACCCCTCTTTAAAATGGCAATTTGATGTTTTTGCACTCGGCTTTTTGTACAACAACTATTTGCATCTGCAGAGTGTTATACTGAAGCAACTTTGTCCTGATGTTTTGGTCACTCATCTGTGTCATATATGAATAATAATACAGCCACTGCAGCCATTTCTGTAGCATAAAACTGTAGATAGAAGCACAAGTGCAGCCATATCTCGATCATCAACCATAATCAAAGGTACAGCTTCGTCCGGCACAGGCAGGTAAAGCAGCTGCAGCTGTGCTCACAGCCAGAGGTTGTAATGGTTCGGTTTTTAGTCCAGTCATTTCCTGTTCCTTCTACCTGCTGGTCTTTGTGTTTTGCTTTAGGGTCGTAAAAAAAAAAAGCAATAATGGGCAATAAATGCATGTATAGTGTCACATCATCTCTCTTTCCTGTTGCATCCGCAGAGCGTTTCCTTCAATGGCAGCGTATTATATCGACCTGGACCAACACACTCATGGTTCCTGCGGATTGAAGGGAATGCAATGCAAAATTTTTAATGATAAATGATATAAAAATAAAAGAATGAAAAGTGAAATTTAAGTGGGTGTAGTCATAAGTAAAAAATGGCTCATATGATTGTTTCATTGGTTTATTAAACAATACTTATTTATTATTTCTGAGAAAGAAACGTGTTTCTAAGTGTTACTGTTGTAGTTCATGTCATAAATGCATAAAATACTTCCTTCATCTTTTTTGTCTGAGGGTGTTTGTTTGCACTGAAACAGTGAAGAGGAACCTGAAGAAGGCTTCTTGCTGGTTTGTAGAAAATAAAAAAAGGACATTTTTATATTTAGATTTGTGAAAAATATACATTAGAAATTCCTTCCTGTCCACTCAGTAAAAATGAACTATAAGGAAAACCTCCAAGCTTGAAGATACACCTAATTGTACACTAACTGTCTTATCACACAGGAAGCTTTAGTGTCTAAAGTTAACAAGCCTCTTTCTAAGAGACTGTGTTGTTCACCTGCACCTGCTGGGTTTACTTTGACCCAAACTGCCTCTCAAAATGTTGGAAAGTGCCAAAGAACATTTCTGGCTACAATCTCAAAGCCTACAGCATTATGGAACTGGGAGTCTAACCCTAACCCTAACCCTGATCAGATTTATCAAAATAACCAACGCAGACTTTGTGAGAACTTTACAAAGTCTTTGACACAGTGTGAAAAAATGGATCACATCTATGACTTCAGGTTAAAGAGGGTTGCATGTAACATGTGATTCTTGGACATCCCATGGACGCTTGAACCACTGATGTTTGAAATAAGACGTAACGTCAGCTGTACAACAGTTGCAACCAGTGAAATGGATGATGGATTACAGATCTGTCACCTGCTTATATGTGAAAGAAAAAGTTTCCTTTCCCTTCTGCATCATCTCGTCTGTTTGTTGAAATAGGGCTATAAGCAGGGATGGAAGAGTAATCACCTCCTCTGTTGAGGTCTCATGGTGGTGTTGCATTCCTCACTTCTTTTTCAAGCTGTGTTTCCACAGTCATCAGTGGTTTTGTCACCTGGAGAAGCCTCATCTTTGGGCAAACCGTCAAACTTTAGGCATGTCTTAGTGGCTTTGGCATGTTGTCATGGTGTGGCACAGCTTCAATGGCCCTCTTCATTAAGATGATCACACCAGTTGGATGGTGCAGGGATAAGCTACGTCTTTCTGGAAAAACTGTTGTCAGCACATTTTTCATGCTAACCCTGAATAAACCTGTTACCTTGCGATGCAGACTTAAAGCTATGCTCTTGTCGGCATCTTATGAGTAGTTTAGAGGCGATGACAAGCAAGAGAAGCGACAACTTGTTCAGAAATAAAAATGGCAACTCCAATAGAGATTAGCATAGATGCAGCTTAAACATTAGTTTTATCACAAAGGGAGAGTCATTGAAATAAAGGCCAAAAAATGACACTGACTGCTTTTCTCAATGGAAAAGACATTGTCACTGTTCCTGACTGGTTTCAACAGGCTGATTTATATACTGCCTCTCCTACTGCATTTTATATTCCCCTTATCTGATTGGTTAGAGTTAGCCCATTGATATATTAGGGCACACAGATCATTCGTCTAATTAGCTGCCAAGTATTTCTTTAAAGTGCTTGCTCTTTTTCAAACATTTTCCAAGGACAGCTTGGCTCAGTGTAACAGATCATCTGGCGGGTTGGGTTAGTTGTCTTGGCTGCAGGGATCAGACGCCATGCTGAGCCGTCTTGTTCAGCAGACGTGTGTCACATATCAATGACCTTAATGTCCATAGGTTTTTAGGTTTTTTAGCTCCATCGCCATCCTCTTCTTGAGCTTTGTCTTGCTGTTTTCACTTAAGGTCAACATAAAGACCTTTTAAGTCAAAGTCAGCATCACACTTTCATGCTAAAATCTATGTAACCTAGTTGTTGTAGTCAGATTTGGATATAACACAGTTAAAGTTTGAAAGAGAAGTCACAGGACAATAAGTCCTTTAATTTAATGACAACCATTTATATCTGTTCCTTAGAGAGACATGTTGAAGGATAAAGGTTTTTGGTACAATCGGGGTCATGATTAAAAGATTAAATGAACTGTGAAAGTGAAGTAAAGACTCCTGAGTCCTCTTGAACCTCCTTTTTGCATACTTTGTTACTTTGTTACTTGTAACTTCACATTATTACCTTATTTGCCCCCAATGAAATATGACTCTATTGTCCTTTTTGGGACACTTCAAGCACTGGTATGGAACAAAAATGATTAAAAAATTAAACAAATAAAAATCCAAGGAGCAGGTTGCTTTGCTTAGTGGCCCACTTAGCTAAAAAAAAAACTTTTATCTTTATTGTCTTATTTTCATAAACTAAAATAAAATTAGATTAATTGCCAAGCCCTAATGCACAGATCATATTAATGTGTCACTGCTGGTTTTACTACTGACAGAAATTCTTAAGTCAGTTCATCATTTAATGAACATGATGTACTCAGATCAGTTTTTGGGGTTTAAAGGTATCGTTCACTTCTGATTGACAGTGTGTGTCTTTGTGCAGCTCTGCAGCTCTCTGTGTCATGTCAGCAGCTTCAGCTCTGGCCTCTTCCCTCAGTATAAATAAATGCTTCAGGAGGCTCCACCTCATGATCCTCTTGTTTGAGTTTCTCAGCTGAAGCCGTTCGATAGCTTGAACTGCAGTGAAACCTTTTATAGCGGTCAAAAGACAGAACAAGCACAGAACATTTTGCTCAGCTGTTATGCATATCCGTCATTATGTACAAAGTACATCATGTTTTTGGAAGGGGAAAACTATGGATGTCTTATAATGTTCAGACCTAGATGGACCTCCCTAGTTTGAACAGAAAATCCAGCTGTTCATCCCACAGCGGGCACGGCTGTGCTGCTAACTCAGCAATGTGTTTGATCTAAAGAGATGATATTTATCTTCTTTTTACTTCCTTCACTGTGAAACTACTTTCCTTAGAGTTGAGTTGTATAAGGTGATGTATTGGCCCCTTTGTCTCACTGAAGAAACAAGATGAAGCGAGTTGAATTAAATGGAGCTTTGGTCAATATGTGCAGTTCCTACCAGTTGCTGTAGAAAAGGTCTGTGTAAAAAGTGTCAGCTGTTCCTGCTGGACGAATAAAAATGTGACAGATGGAGAAAAGCCTAATATAAAGAGTTTTTTTTTTTTTATAATTTTGAAGTTACAGAGGAAGCAGCAGTTGCTTAAGCTTTGAAAAGTGGTGAAATATATGCTAAACTATTTCCCTTAAACGTGGGAAAATTGATAAGTAACACTCTTCTGTCCCTCATAAATAGCACTTACATCAAAGAACCGCCTGCACACAAAGTCCACAGATAGAAAAGTGAAGCCCTTTTTGAAATTACAAAGGTGTGACTTTGTGCAACTTTAAGAATATAAAGCTGTATTAAACTTAAGTGTGCTTAGTCAATTTCCTGTGGATAAATGAAGGTCAATGGCCAGAAAGTAGAGTAAATTATGACTTATTGGCACACTCATATGCACAGAATTGGTTTCACAGGATTAACATTTTTTGAAAATGGAGGCCCTGAGACACAAATTATTTAAAGAAGTGTAAACTCTCCCCCTTCAGCCAACTCTCTCTGTTACCGGGAGACCAGTCTCTCATGCCGTTTATAAAAACACAAGCGACAGTTGTGAAGCCAGTTACGTAATCCACATGTTTTCCTTAATGGTCAGCCAGCTACATTTATGAGATTTTGTTCTCTTGCAAACATATTGTCCTGACCTGAAAAATGGACTACACCTGTGGGTATTTCTACTTGCAAAAAAAAAAACGTCCCCATGTATTCCTTTAAATCCAGGAACTTAGATTTACACACTTACGTTTCTTCTCAAACTCATAAAATCTCATATGATCTATGTAAAAATGTAATAAAAGCAATGTCAGTGTTGCGTTCAGGTCTCAGACGTGCCTTGATACACATGATGCAAAGTCCATATGGCCTTATGATCCTGTTATTGGTAGTGATATTATAGCTGAGTAACTCTTTGCTCAGAAAAAAAGACCGCCTCACTATAAATGCATACAAAGACACGTGATGATATACTGTACATTCAGTAAAGACAGACTTTGTACCACCATCCACACAGCTTAGTGTGTGTGTGGCTTAGAATAAAATCTTTATATTTTAATTAATACGAACCACAGAGAGCACAGCATTAGCGAATTGCAATGTATTTTTTTGTAGATTTAAAATCAAAATGCACCAACTTTTTTCCATGCTAAATGTTGCATACCTCCATTTTCTTTTCTTTTTATCATTAAAACATTTAAAAAGGGGCTTTATTTTATTTCCAAAAGGAGGAAATGCATTGAACATAAGGATAACACAGTTACTGTAGGGGCCAATTCAAAAGGCACTTGGCATTAAAGCAGCATTATTTGTGAATGTTGCTGTTGTTTTTGGCCACTTACGGGCAACATAACTAGCTGTAAACACTGACATGTTTCTCTTATTATCACATATTATCATCCATCACAGTGACGGACACTTGTCACATTACAAATAATCAACAGCAGGAGGGACAAGCCGTTTTGTGGTCCAAGTGAAAACAGTTTTCCGCTGATGTAGCCACAAAAAGCTCTCAGACTTGTAAACATTTAATCTCAGTAATAAAAGTTTTAAAACAAAAACGATACACACAAAATAAAAATGCTGATTTTCCCGGAGTACTCATTCAATGGATGAACTGAGATAGAAAATGTGTGTCAGATGAGAAACTTGTGCACAAATAAAGTTTATATAGCAGAGATATTCCAATACCATTTATTCCTTCCTAGTGCCATTACCTGAGTATGGCATTACCTGTTAATACCTTTTAATTTGCATACAGGTGGACACGATGCTGTTGTGAAGGAACAGGGTTTTAATGAGCACAGACTCGTGTACTTGATGATACAAAATCCAGCATTTTAGGCCACCCTGTTAAAGATAATATGGTCAGAAAATCTAATATTCGTCTGTTTTGGAGTTCAGCGACAGGACTCATTGTTAAAGGATGACTGTGTGTAACTTGTTGATCCACTCTGACGCCTCGGTTACACCGTGGAGGATTTTTTAAGAAAGAGAGGATTTGGACACTCAATTTTGTCAGCATATCCACAGCTCTCATTTCAATATGGACCTCTTTCCCATGTTGCAGCTGAACCAAAAAGCACAAAAACATTTGTAATTCAAGAACCAAAGTGCTTATTGTTGAGACAAGTACACATTTGCTGGTCCTGAAATGCCACAGCTGTGTTTAGCTAACCTCAGCAAGTGAGTCTTTAAAAGACACCACATGAGATGTGCATGCTATTTTATAGAGTTTGCATGCCCAGTTGAGGCTTTGTGGGACACTTTTCTTAGTTTTACTGTCTGACTCTTCTTTCTGGATTAGGACCAAAGTGGTTCCTGAACAGACACTGCTAAAAAAAATCCCCTTTCTGCTATATTTGCTGCTGGATTTCACTCTACTGGATTTATTACAGAGCGGATGTGTACATAAGTCTGGATTAGACGCTAAAATGACGTGTTAGTTGTTTTTTTTTTGCCAGATGTATTGTTTGATTGTTGTGAGTCTGTACTAATCCCACAGTTTGCCCTCAAACTCTCATATTGGTTTTAGCTCTCACAGCCAGCAGGTACTAAGTTAATAATAAAATTTTAATCATGCTAAAAACATCTGCTAGACAAGTATTATTAACCCTGTTTAAGTTGTCGACACAGACACATCACAACCTCTCTAATTAAGACTCAAGCTCAGTTCCCATAACTGGACTGCTATATGACTCTGGTGTGGGGAACTCCAAGGATTTACGGGAAGAATCATAAAACTGTAAACCAGACTATACCAGGAAACTATGGGCATGAACCTACACTTAGTGACTCCTTCATCAGCTAATATAACTACAGAAGTGAACTTACTCATCCTCGCAGCTGAGTCGGTTTCTGGCTCATAAAGCAACAATCCACATTAAAACCCATTGAATCTTTCCGATGACTAATTACACGTGGCGGGGATCCTGTTGTAAATTAGATCATCAGTATCTGGCAGATGGCAGAGAACAGTGGAAATCAAGTCGACTCCAATAAATACTCAAGGACTATTGCACAGTAGAGCTACTGTATGTGTGACAGGGGTGGGGGAACTTCTGTTCGACCCACCGTTTTTCCAGCCACTCTCTCCTGCATCTCCAGCTCGCAGAGTGATGTGGTCCATTACTCTTCCTCTGTTAACAAGCATCTGGACCAGGTTCCAGGCGATCGGCTGCCACACAACGCCTGGCTGTTTGCTGCAAGGGTGGCCCTAATGCCTGCAGTAATGAATCAGCCCCGACTGTTACAGCAGTTCAGAGGAAACCAAATATACACTCGCTGCAGCGTCACACTCAGAGCAGTCTGATTGAAGTCTGCTGACAAGGGGGTCGGACACAGGGTTTGTTTTGGTTTTACCTCATCTGGGACCTTCTCTGCTGGTCACCTTGGTCCATTTGTTGTTAATAATTGACCGCAGAGTTGCCAATGGCTGGAAATGAGGCCGTAACATTGAGTGTGACACTTTTTCAGTCTCATGTTTCAGTCCCTCGAGTTGCATGGTGAGATGTGTCACCAGCTGAGTCCTAGTTTTGCAACACTGCGGTAAATAAATCCTTCTGGAGTTCAATTTATTGCAACAGTAATGGAATAAACAAGGTACTTCTAGGTTTACAAAAGCACTGTTCTTAAAATCCCAATTTGTAACATTTAAAACACATTAAAATATCTGTAAAATATCAAGATCTTTGTTGAATATTTTGTTTAGCCGACTTTCTTCTTTGCAGCAGGGAAATTTTTTTTTATTTTTTTTTAAAATTTATTTTCAATTGCTCAATAAAATAAAAGTTTTTTAATTTTGTACTTACATTATCTCAAAGTTTTTAATAATGTTAAAAAATTTTATTCAAAGTAATGGTGTGTTTCATTTTGTCTTCTTTCACAAGGAAGGAAGACAGCAAACATGATTAAACTTAACGTGAAAAAATAATTTTGAGTTTTTTTTAGTATTTCCATTTAATGCTATTTTATTTTGTTTTTCTTTTACACTTGAAGAGAAAATATCATACTCTTTATCCCACTAAACTGATCTGACAGCTCTAGTTATTTTACATAGAAAAATATGTTATGTTTACTAGTAGTAAATGACAAAATTTAAACAGCAGTTTTTAAACTACTTTTCTTTTCTCAAACTTTTTGACCTTTGACCTCTTACACATACACACTAAAAAATCCTAAGCATTTTCTCACTTTGGTAACTTGATTCAAGTAACCATCAGTGCTCTCAGATATTACCACTAATGAAGTACTTTTACATTTTGTATCGGCACATTTATTTAAAAGGTTTTCTGGGCACCTCTTCCATTGCTGATTCACAAAACTGTTATGTGAAATGTATGAACAATTGTTTTGTATTTGTATTTTTTTGCCTTTTAACGATGACTCACTTGGGTTTGGTTTCTGTCTCCCACAGTGCATGAAAGATTACTGACGGAGCAGCAGTTTGGAACCAATAACAGAAGATTGCACATGTTCTGGTTGAAACAAGGAGATGCCAACAACTGGAACTCGATCTAATTTGATTACGTCTGAAAACTCAAAGATGCTCTGGATCGCTTTACCTCCAATGGATTTCTAAAGCAGCTCCAAGAACGTCATCACAGATCTTACTGAAGAGATCTCTTGGTGGAAATCAGCGAGAGGGGGCCAGGATGTGGCCCCCTGACCTGGGGCCTCCAGACGTCCAGCTGACACTCCCTGGCTTTGGAAGTGTGTTTGAAGATGCCGAAAACCTTCAGGCGCCACTGTCCTCTGGCGGCTTCTGTCAGTCTTCGATACATTCAGGTGGTCTGGGTGTTTGCTGTCTTCCAAGGACTTCCCTGTCCCTGTCCTCGCTGGGCCGTGACCTCACCTCCCTGCTCAGCTGTAAGACAGCTGGATCCCATATAGAAAAGACTATTGAGGACTTTGCCACCACAGCACACACAGATCCTAAAAACAACAGCCAGAAGTTCAGTTGTTACCCCCAGCCCTCTCTCCCTTTATCCTATATGCTCACCAGCTGTGCCACATCTTCTCCTTTTGGCTCTCCTCCATCCTCTCTTTCCTCTTCCTCCTCCTCATCGTCTTTATTCTTTGCCTCTTCCTTGCCTCTCTGTGATGCACCAGGAAGCAACAAGACTTCAAATCAGCAACAAAACATACAGGAAGAGTATCACTCAATCAAAGAAGAGCCTGCAGATGATTTTGCACCATGTAACAGAGAACTGTTTCAAATAAACAACCAGCAGGGGGAGCTGTTTCACGTTGGACAGCCCCTCCAAGGTCACGATGATCAGGACGGCACACCGCTTCATTATCCAACCCTTAACGGACCTGCAGGACCTGCAGGACAAGATCCTGCGGTGGACCCCCAGGACCAGCCGTGTCACTGGATCGACTGCAGTGCCACTTATAGCAGCCAGGAGGAGCTGGTGAGGCACATCGAGAAGGTTCACATCGACCAACGTAAAGGGGAAGAGTTTTCCTGTTTTTGGGCCGGCTGCGTGCGTCGCCACAAACCCTTCAATGCTCGCTACAAGCTTCTCATCCACATGAGAGTCCATTCTGGAGAAAAACCGAATAAATGTATGGTGAGTTAGTTTGCTTGTGTCTGCTGATCGCTGTAAAGGGTTTTTTCTGAACATTTCAGAAAACAAACAAACAAAACTTAGTAAGTTCTATCTGCTGTTCAACACCAAATGCAAGTCATGATTCATGATGATCCAGTTAGTTTACAATGTCTTTATAAAGTGACTCTTAATGCATTCCCATTAAAATATTCTGAGAGGCGCAAATCAAACTGATTTCAGTGACTTTGAGCCTCCTCGTGCAGTTTATCTCAGCACCAGATGTGCTTTAGACATATTTTTGGAGCACCAGATGTTTCACAAGCGCAAATACAACAATGTGCAAGCAAAATGAAAGTATGGGAGTAACATGATACTCATATCTGAAATAAACTGGATGTCTCAATATTAAAAAAAAAGGAAAGAAAAAAGAAAGAAAAAGAAACAATGAAGATTTCAAAACATTAAAATTAAAGTCTTTGCAATTGTGTTGAGAAGTATAAAAAGCACTCATAGCTGGTTAAGGCAGACATTTTTCTTAGTATGGAAATCAAATCACTACATGGTATCTGTAACTTTAGGTGGTGGTTATAGAAAAAGTTCACATTATGTCATTTGTGGTCCTTGAACTTTGAAGATAGTGTACATAAATTTCCAACTTGGATCAAACTGTCAGCAATTTCCAGCTGACGACAAATGTGAAGGTGTTGTCTTTTAAATGTTATAAAATCAATTTACGAACTTTTTGCATAATCTACAAACAGTTTCAGTTAATATACTTATGAAGCCATCCAAACTAATCTTTTGTCCATTGACGGATTTACTGATGCATTTCTATTTGTTTACTTTATTTTACACAGGCCTCTTTACATTGCTAAGTGTGCCAAGAGCTCTTAAGGTGTCCACAGATGACATCCGACACACAAAAGTTTTAATAAAAGGGCAACTCATCAGTTATGCTCTTTTCATTTACTTTGATTTGTCCAAAACAAGCAGAGGTCCAACAGGCAGCCTCAGCTCCTTCAGCTCCACAGCACCACAACTGTTAAAACCATTTTCAGTCGGTCAAAACATCCCTCATCCTTTCCAACTTTATGTCGTCTTCAGATGGGCCATTCAGGTATTCGAAAAGCATTAACTTGCTTACAGTCTCGACTTGTCTCAGACTGAGCAGCCAACGATTGAGAGGCAGTTAGACAGCGAGATGATCAAATGGTTTCCTTCCTTTTGACAGGTTTCCTTTACTCATGCATGCCAGAGGGAGGAACGTGGCGCTCTGAATGAATGGAGGATGTGTTTGTAGCACTGAGCCTTCAAAATTCTGCTGATCAACCGTTTCATTCTGACAAATGTTCATTTGAGGTTATTAACTGGCATCAGTTTGATTGCTGAACGATTTAATTAACTGATAAAACATTTATTCCTGTAGAAACCACAGAAAAAACTCTTTCTTGTCTTGGCGTATCTGAGCAATGTGCTCTCGTCTGTCAAGCCTGGCACTCATGCCAAAACATCTAATTAAATTAACATTTATCAACAGCCTTCATGTGCGGCCCTGATCCTCATAGGTGCAATAAAAGTAGACTTTACTTTATGGCAGAACATTTGTACTGGACCACATTTGACTGCACAGGTGCGCCTAATAAAACGTGTATACAGAGATGAACTGACCAAATATAAATATATTGACTGGCTGTTGCGAAAAACATGCTAACCATAAACATGAACATAAAAATTTGGATTTGATTTTATTATGAATCTTGAGGATTTTAACTTTAAGTGGCAGAGGATATAATAAGTAATAAATCTTTCACTCCTGTAGAACTAAAACCTTCCTGCTTTTCTATGTTTCTGAGCAACTTGTCTTTTAAGACATGCAGACTATAAATTCAAAATGACAGAATATGACTAAAGAAGCATGTGCACTTTGACAAATTCAATATGCATGTCCAAGATGAAGACAAAACCAGACCACAATGGGTCCAAGAAGACGCGGACACTGTGAGATTTCTGCATTAACCATCACAGTGTTGACCTTTGAACCACGGCACGGCGTCAACCTTGCATCACTTCTGTCATAAGTCATTTTCTGAAACACAACTGTTGGTGCTTGAACACGTCCGTCCCGTGATGAACTTTCGTCCGGAGCCAAATCCCCGTCCCTCAGAGTGAGTAACTCTCTCTGTAATTCCCCAGCGACTCCACTGCTGTCATCAACCCAAGACTTGGATTAATAATTCATTCAGAAATTTGCACTCAGGGACACGCTTCTTACTTAAGTGGATTAGTTCATTAAAATGACCTAATCTGCTGCTAGATTGTTAATATATTGGGGTGGAGAGTTGCCTGCAAACAGATTAATAAAATTATATCAACACCAACGCATGAAAAAAAAAGTCATTAGTCACACTTGAATGACGTGAATAACGTCATTTCATTTTCATAAAGCGTTGAGGCCAAAACATGTAAATTAAGTCATTCCTAGTGGAGCAATGGAAAATGAATATCTCACATGAATGTAGTCAGTGTTTGTTAATGAATTCAGCTGTTTTTACCAGCTCATAACGTCCAGGCTCAGATTGGACAGGTGTTATCCAGGCTGTAAACACATGTTTCCAAAGAGTTCTTAAATCCACTGTGAAAGGGTCATTATACATAATTTATGGTGCTGAAATGACATTCAAATGTTGATTTGCAGACATAAATCTGGGGATACTCTGTATTTTCTTAACTGCCAACAATCCGGTTAAAGACCAAAGCTAAAAATCAGTGTAACAAATGTCTGCTGTCAAACCTTAATTATATCTCAATTTTCTGTGCAATAGAGCTCCATTATTGTCAAATAGATTAACAAAACATATCAGTGAGTTACTTCATTACAATGAACATGGCCAGTCAGTCCCACATAGATCGACCAGCATCATGTGTTTCAGAAATGCCCTCATAAATGACAAATGTTTATGTTGGAATGTGACAAAGCCCTGCAGCAGCTGTAGGAATATTTATAACAGGAGCGAAGACAAGTCAGGTGACTTTGCTATATGTAGAGCTTAAGAGTTCGTAGAAGAAGGTTGGGGCAGTTGGATAAGTCAACAACATGTCGGACTTCAACACTGGAAACTGCTGCTTGTTTCCTGTTTCCAGCTGACGCTCCATGTTGCGTTTTTCAAAAGCATGACTGTGATCCTGTTTATTGTAGAGCCAATTATAAAGAGCTCCCATAACCGTAATGAAGTGCTAACTTGAACAAAAACCATGATCTTTCCTTAAGTCTAACCAAGTTGTTTCGTGCCAAACTTTTTCACGTCGTAAAACAGATGTAATTTTCAGCAGGGATTTGGTTTTGGAAGACAGACAAATGATGTTGTCCTGCAAAACTAAAGGATGATTACAAACAAACTATATGGATGTTAAATTCGGAGTACTTGTTAAATAAAGTCCCGTTGTCCAAAACTCATAAAGCACCAAATATTTATTAATATGCAACTGAAAATCATCCCAAACAATTGCACTATTTACTTTTGTGTAAGTAATGTTTGTTAAAAACTGTAGCAATGTGCTGTTTTAGAAAATAATGGAGTAACTAATGGACTTGGAGCTTAGAGCAACTGATAGAGTACGGAGGTTAGAGGGTACGGAGA
>JAPZDY010000004.1:19606343-19626195 GCA_029783645.1 Ctenochaetus hawaiiensis | reverse complement strand
TTAGAAAATAATGGAGTAACTAATGGACTTGGAGCTTAGAGCAACTGATAGAGTACGGAGGTTAGAGGGTACGGAGAGATGGACTCACCCTGAGCACGGATAAACGGAGCAGTGTAAAGGCTTTTATTCCAACGAAACTTCGTACAATAATACAAAGCTGCCATACAAGCTGCTGCACGTTCTGGGTCTGTTTTCTTTCCTCCGTGTGCCTTTAACTTGCCTTCACTTCATACATCATATGGCCAATTTCCCATCAGCCCAAATACTCACAGGTGTGTCAACCTTGCTTGCCAACTGCTGCGCCATCTGTTCGCCTGCAGCTGATGCCAAACAATACCCGCACCGCCGCAAACTTGGTTTTGGTATTTTATAGGATTTGTTGTTCACAATGCTAATAATCTAGATTAATGCCAGCCGTAACTTTTAACTGCACACATTCAAAAATGTAATGATTATAATGAAAAACATGACAAATGACAGAAATGATTTACAACCAACTAAATAGAAAATTTCGGGATGAATCAGAACCTCACATTCCTGGACTTTCTTAATGATAGAGTAAAGTACATAAACTGTAACAGAGCATAATCTGGTCTGTATTCAGATTTTTACTCTGTCAAAGACTCAAGAGATCTGTTTCTCCTTAGGAGCCTTTTATATTTGTCCGGGAAGGGTGACAGTTGTTTGAATTTTTTTCTTCTTAATGATGTTATAACTATCATAGCCTTGGGGTAATTTGACAGATAATACTGAATAAAATTAAGTCCCCTCCTTTCTAAACAACTCAAACCGATGATTTTCCACAAAGCTCATATAAAGCTTCTCAGTGTTAAATCTCATGTCAAACGCATTATGTCCTCAGTTTCCCACAAGCCAAAGAGTCTTAAGCTGTTTTCAATGTGTGAAAAAAAAATGTTGATGTTTATTCTCATGCAATTAACTATGATTATATGTTGTCTTTTTACTTTTTTTCTTCTCTTTCTTGTTCAGGCGATTTTGAGCCTTGGATTAATTAAGGACCATGATGTCGTCTGTTTTTAATGTACAGCTGTATTAAACTGAATGAATTGGCTGACATTTACTGACTCATTAGTGAGACCTAATGAAACCCCAGGAATAAATTTTAGGTAGAAAAACTGCTTCCTCATTTCCCTCTGGATTAGTTTAAAAAGGATGAGACACTTATTTGTGTATTTTAGTGGAATTATCAGACCAGGATCTCATTTGAGGGTTCGGCAAAACATCCGTTTCAGAAACTAATTTGTACATTAATTAAATCCTTTTTTAAACACTAAAACATTTTGTGCATTATTCACATTAAAATGTCACGTTATCCTTAAATGAACGCAATGATTTACCTTCATTTTGTTTCTTTATTATTTGCTTTATCATTCACTTTTCCACCTAAAGGACTGATTGATAAACTGAATTCTTCATAGTTTTGTTGATGGAAAGTCTGCAAGTTTTACGACTGAATGTGACTCAGTTTTAAAGTTGTAGTTTACGGCCTGCAGTGTGTCAACCTGCTGACTCTGATATTTACTTCCTGTCTGGCTCGTGTCCAACAGAAACGCTTTAACTCCAACCTACCACAGCTCGGTGTGTGTGTGTGTGAGAGAGTCTGTGTTTGTGCATGTAAGTGAATGTGTTTCCCCCATTTTGCCATTGGGGAAAAGGCCATTACCTGAAGTTTACGATTAAATAACCAAAGATTCATATATTTCTATGTTTTACCTCCTTTATTTCTATTGTCCAGCATTACTCATCTAAAATGTAAAAATGTGATTTTATTGAGTGTTACAATACTTACAGGTCAATTTACTTGATTTGTATGTGAAGATAAAAATTTTCATGTTCTAATTCCTTTTGTTTATATGTGACATAAAACTAGGATGTATACACATACTGTATATATAAATATAAATTATGTAGAGGTCCAGTGAAATTCAAAATGTCTTGCATTTTGCATTGTAGTAAGCTTGTGATTATGTTCCCTGTTAGTTTGAGGGCTGCACCAAGGCGTTCTCACGTCTGGAGAACCTGAAGATCCACCTGAGGAGTCACACAGGAGAGAAACCATACATCTGCCAGCATCCCGGCTGTCTCAAGGCCTTCAGCAACTCCAGCGACCGGGCCAAACACCAGCGCACACATCTGGACACGGTCAGTGCACAGCCATCGACTCTACACCCGTCTGCAAAATTACATGTCACGTTTAAAAAGCACCTTAGTGTCGCACAAGTTTATCAGCACTGTACATCTGATAAATGGATTTCATTTTCAAATGTTTTGATGAAAAAAAAAGTTTAAGAGGAAAATTATTAAATATATGTATAAATTGTAAAAAAAACAAAAAACAAAAAAGCAATTTCTTGCTCAAATTAGCTTCTGCATGTCTGCAAATTGCCCTGAAAGGTGACAAGTCTGCAGCTATTACTTATAACAACTGCATGGATGAATAAGAATTTCTCAAACAGCACATTAGCTAAAGTGAATTAAATTGAGAGTCTCAACTTAGCACCTTATTATGGCGTACTTTTTGCACAAACTTTATAAAACAGGCAGCAAAGTTCAACTTCTAGTAACCTTAAATGATGAAACTGATGGTAAGGTTATCAGGGGATTAAGAAAAGCTGGAGCGAACGTCATAAATTGAGGTTTCTACGGTGAAAGCAGTTATGAAATCCACGACTGATGCAGCCTGTGAGAAAACAGAAAACACTTTTTTCCTTGAAATCCAAACTCCTAAAATATCAATTGCTCCCTCTGGTGCACCAGGTGCCAAATATCGCACTAGTATTGTGGCTCCTTCCAGTAATGTCCCTTCATGCCTAATAAAGCAGTTATTCTGTTATCCTAAGTAGGCCACAGTTTTTAGATACTTTTATTTACTCAGGACTCTACTTTTCCTTTCTGACAAAATCCACCCGATGTTTCTCATATCACATCTTCAGATAAACTTTTCAACTTATTTTCGTACGGAGCAAATCATTTTTTTACCCCATCACTTACATTTGAAAAGCATTAGGATGGACTCTCTTCTCGGCCAGTATAAACAGGGGGAATGAATGCAAGGTTAAATTAGCCACTTCTTAAAGTACACAGCACATCTAAACCTCCATTGGTTGTTGAGATGCTTTATGGGTAATGTAGGCAACAGGACAAGGAAGACAAAATCTCTGGTCCTGTTGCGTTAATTTTATTACTTTTTTAAAACTCCAGTGGGATTCCAACAACGAGGGCAACACTTAAGGATCCAAATATTCTTTCCATCAGTGTTCATGTCTGGATAAAGTGATAGGGAAACTTCTGCTTGGATGACAAAAAGCCATCACTTTAACATACGATTGCCATACGATAAAGCCAGCAATGCTGCATATTCCGCGTCTGAAATGAGCTGTGGAAGATAAAACCTCACTCTCTTGTGGGTTTTAAACACACAGACTTCTTCATGATGTACAATATTTGCTATGTAATAAAGGATATACGTGGTGCACTAAACACACATAAAATCACTTTAATTTAAAGTGCCACTGCTCCGATCTTTCCTCCTCTTTCTGCATAGTTGCCTGATATACAGCGTGAACATTCTTTAGGATTGTGAAACTACATACCTGATGTGGATTTATTCTATAAACCACAGTTATTTTTACTCCTGCTGACAAGCGATGAGGACTTAGCAGTAATCCAGCAAATCAGATCTCTTATTACACGGCTGAGATGGAGCTGTATGTTGCACTCCAGTGTTATTACAGCAAGAGGAGAAAGTTATTTTCTCCTTTTTGTGGTTTCACGCTGACTAATGGTGGCTTTGCAGTTGCGTCACAAATCAAGAATCAGACACATCTGGCGCCATCACTGAGGCCCAGTAGAGGACTGTCCAAATGTAAATAATTGTTGAATACGGTATAACAGCCAGCCAAGAAAAGGCTGGTGTCAATACAAGTTATTTAAGGTTGACTAAATAACACGTATTGTGTTACTAATATCATAAATTATATCGTGTCATGAAAGATTTGTTTCCAAAATGAGCTTAGTCTCATGCAGAAGTGTCTCAAGTAAATTTGCAGCTTAAATGACCTAAAAAAATTTGCTCTTTCAATGATTTGTACAGCCACCTCACACAAATTTCTGCATGATTTGTTACACTAAGTCAAATGTGGAGGAAATATTACGATCCTTTAAGCACCAGTACCAGGTAGTAATAATATTATAGAATAAGTAAAAGTCCTGCATTGAAAACGTTATTTAAATAAAAGATGTATATATGTAATCAGGGAAATACTGTTAAAGAATTAAAAGTAAAGGTACTTAATGCGGAAAAATGGCTTCTGTGACATTTATATTTAAACATTGCTGCTAAAAACATTCATGAGCAGGATTTAACTGTTGTAGTTGGTTGAAATGGAGTTTATTTCTAACTATTTTGTTAAGGATTGCATCTAATAATTATCCTGATTATAGATGATTCTGCTAATAATTTGTGATTCAAAATTTATAGTAAAACTGATAAAATTGTGAGAAATGCCATCATAATTGTCCAGACTCATTCACAATGCTGTTTTCTCCAAATAATGGTACAAACCTCAAAATAATGAAAAAAATCACATATTTAAATACTTAAAAGAAACAGCAGCAAAGAAAAGTGGAAGAACCTCGAATCTGTACTCAAATACAGAATTTGAGTAAAGTCATTAAGTAACATTGCACCACTGCCTAGAGAGCATTTCATGTGTTTTCAATGCAATAACAATTTTAAATAAGTTAACACATGTTGACAACCAAAACAACAAGACCAATCAATGGTGAAATGGTAAGGGACCAATCAAAACAACAAATGAAAAAAAACGAAATACTGACATTTGTTGTTTTCTGTTTGGGTTGTTTAGATTTGAGATTGATTGCTTTGTCACTTTGGTTAGCCGAAGCATTTCTGTCATAACATCTTGAATTGCAACATCACACGGGAAAGCTTTGTTTAAGCCTTGCTGATTTCATATTTGTATTATTTTGACACACGTAATTGCACACTGACATGCATATTCATTAATTTATGTCCTAACCTTTTCAGCGGACATGACTGCTTTGCATGCAACTGCTCTGAAATTTGCAGCATACAAGGACGGTAGAGTTCAACACTTCATTTAGACTTTATCCTCTCAGACTCTGGAGGCACTGAGCTCACTTCCCAGGGAATATTGTTCAGAAACAGTTCCATTAAAGCAAGATATTGCCCAATTTCTGCTAGCATGTGACGTGAGGGACTTAAGAGGAGCACTTGATCTGATGCAAGATAATTTGGCTTGTGAAATCTGAATTGTATTTATTTTCATCTTTAGGTGATATTAAAAAAATACAAATAAGAGGTAAAAAAAATAAGTAATGCTTACTGACAAAACAAAACAGTACAGTTGAAAAGAAGTCAACATGCAACAGCTAAACATATATATATATATATATATGTGTGTAATCTGTAATCATGTAATCTGTGTTGTGTATTTTTTTGAGTTCTTAATTAAAATGAACTGTGTAATTTGATTTTGGGTGATTACGATAAGCATATTATCATCTCTGAATCTTCTACATTGTCGTTACCCACATATAAGTCATTATTTTGTACTTGAAATGTTTAGATTCTAATGCATAAACTAAGAAGATTCAACTATAAACTGTGCTTTCATGAAAATGTAATTCACTCCACCTGGTTTAACTCTCAGTAATGACACAAGGAAAAACCTGGAATGAATTGGGTTCATGGAAATGGGCTCATTGCTCATCTGAACTTACAACTTTGATTAAATTGTGAAATACATGCGAGGGCACCTCAGTAAAATTCAAGAGAATAAACTTTGTGCAAAAACGTCCATATGTAAGCACTTCATGGTTTTCCCCAAGTACAGTTTACAATAAAACCACATGTCAAAGTGTGTTATTTGATGTTTTTTTTTTAATGTCTCTTATTTTGAAATGACTGCTGCATTTCTTTTTGCAAGGTAAAGAAAATCTTGCTTTAATACTTTGCAGAGATAATGTGCTTCCTTTGATTAGCAGTTGTTGCTATAAAAACTTTGCTTTGATTTATGCTGAACAGCAGGAATCTGTACACTGAGCTCTTCTTCTTAACTCTTCTCTCTCTTCCTCTCATCAAGCCTGCAGACGAAAGGTAAATATACTCCATTCTCAGTTGAGGAGTACATTACGTAAAAGGTTGACATAATCTGCATGTCCTTCCTTTCTCTGTTAGTGTGGTTGTCACGCTAAGTAACCACATTTTACAGCATTTATTCTAAATGTTTGTGTGTGTGATATACAGGACTACTGTATATAGTATCACACCTGTAAAACATCTGGATGTGCCTAAGCGTGTACTTTCATCTGTAAACACATGTTGTGTTTGACATCAATCCAGTTTGACAGTGTTGAGAAGCGAAATTGTGCGATTCTTGATAGAAAGTATCCAGTGTTAGAATACAATGGAATATACGATAGAAGGTCTCTACTGTATCATTTTCTCAATGATGAGCCTAAAATACCATAAGAAGTGTAAACACTTTTGGAAAAATAAAAATAAACACTTGGATGTATGGATGTGTTGAGTATATCAGGGTCTTTTTTCTTATTTAGTGGCGTATTTTTCTTGTAGTCAGTCTTGTTTTATAGGAACTAAAAAAGAGCTTGATAGCAGAAAGTGTAATATTAAATGAAAGAAAATGTAATCTTACATGTCTGACATCTTATTTTTGAAACATTATAAGACACATCAGACAATACAGCAGTAGGTTTTCCTCTTCTCTCTTTCTCACTTCTCTCATCTCTTCCCTTTGTGGTTCATTCACAGAAGCCGTACGCCTGTCAGATCCCAGGATGCACCAAACGCTACACGGATCCCAGCTCCCTACGAAAGCACGTCAAAGCTCACTCAGCCAAAGGCCTTCAGGAGAGAGAGGTCAAGGTAACATCTTAGAGGTTAAGCTGAGCATTGCAAAATTATTAGCAAACCTCCAGTGTCTCTAAAAGCAGAAGTGGCAATGGATAAAAAATTCTTTCTTTTAAGCAAATACTTTTATTTTTTGGGCATTTTAAAGGAAATTTAACATGTCATGTAACCTGTAATCTTGCTGCCTTGACCTCACCTGCAGAAAGATTCAGTTTTATTTGTCTTAAATCCATTTTTGTAATATGTTCCACTTTATATTTCAAATGAATTTGTTAGTGCATCTTTCACCCACTGAGAGCTTATGTTTACTTATCCTTATTTCAGCAAAGTTTTAGGATGGTGAAGATTTATTCAGGAGATTTTTCTGTCCTGAAAAGAGTGAACTTTGGCAAAAAATCCACAATTTATGTCTTTTTAGATACAAAAACAGTTACACTTGCTGAATGATAAGAACTTTATTTCATCTCAAATGTGAGAATCACAGCACAGACAAAGTTATATTCAAACATGCTAATTTGTGCCAAAATGACTAAAACATGCTAGATATCAACCTTTCCTTGGGAACACGCCATAATTTATAACAGGCAGACGTCAAATAGAGACGAAAAAGCCGTTTGTTCCCTCTTTTAGATGGAAGTTTAATTGTAAGGACAGCGTTAAATGGTTCTTGCCTTTTGTAGAGCCTCTTCCATAGAAAAAGGCTTGGTCAGAGGTCAGTCCTTCTCGGTAGCACTCTGTCTCTGCATAAAAACCCTTGTTTCTCAGAGGCAGAGATGGAGAGCCAAAGGGGGAGGAGGAGAAAGTAAGCATGTTTATGATTCAGTAGGATGAAATACAACAAAACAAAGTATTACACACTCTCCCTGGAAGTCAAATAGGGAGCCTATTGTTCAGCGTTATCTGGGCCTTGTTTGTTTTCTATGGACCGTGAGTGACACTGGGGCTTTGTATGTATTCCCATGGCTTGTTTGGCTTAAACAGAACCACGTGTGCTTATAAGTTAGGACATGGCTAACACGCCCTGCACTGCAGTAAACCCTGTGGGGCTAAATGGGACTTTGAAATATTAAACTTGCACTTCATAAGCTCCTTACGGTTATACATTGCTTTAAGCAGATGTGTCAGAGCTTTTTAAAGTGTTTATCTTCTTCTTGTATCTTTGAAAAATGAACAGTAGAAAACTGCCTGCAGAAAACTGACTGTTTTAAATTAATCTGATGTATGTAATCAAAAGAGAGCTAAATCCTCTCAGAGTTTAGCTCCACGGGAGGTTTATTGCCCAACAGCACAACACAATTGGATGCAACTAAGCTGCAGCTTTAACATAATTACATACTCTCATCCCTACATGCAGGCATGCGACCGCACATGCTCACCAACATGAAAACATAATACCAAGTGTTTTACAGCATCTTTTCATCATGCAAAGTCTATACGAACATCTGTATTTTGTCTGTTTGACAGGTTCAAGTGCACACAATGCTGGAATCGGACATTTTGAGCGATTGTCTGGCGAGGCAGCATCTCCACAGCTCTGCTTCCTCCCACCAAGGAAACAGCTCACCTTTGCCAAGCTTAGATGACTTCACAGGTACGCACAGATGAAACGGTGATAAAAAAAAGTGGAAATCTGCATTAAATCTCTGACACCTGTGTGGAAATGAGTAAAAACAAAGAAGAGGGTAGGTGCCCCTACACCTGGACTATTAAGCTGTCTTTCTAATTTTCTCCCATGGCCTCATTTGCTCCTTTTCCTCTCCCTTCTTTCCCATTCCTTCGATGATAGCTCATCATGCCAGTGTTTACCTTGTCCAATTACCGGGCACTGACTGTGGGCAAGTTGGCCCTCTCCCTGCACGTCCTTCAGCTTCTCCAAACTGGTTTTCCAGCCAAGCTCTTTTTCTTTCCCTTTCAATGGCTGAACCAGGATCAAGAAGCTGTCGGGTACACTGAGGCTCAGTTGGCAAACATGAGGGGAGAGTGTCCAGGAGAGCTGTCCATGTCTATTACTTCAGACTACTTGCAGTTTTACCCAGAAGACTTTAAGGGAAAAGCCTCAAACGGCACACTACCAGCTATGTTTATTCAGAATGAAACAAGCATGTCAGTGTTTCATTTTGAAAATGTACCAATAGGAGTCTCTGCTTATCATAAACGAACAAACTTTAAAGCCTGAACTCAACTTTCTATGGGTTTAGTAAATACCTGTGTAAGTATTTTACTGTATGAATGCTAGATTTATGGTTACATATGCTATCATCATCAGTTACCCATAAACACAAAGTCAAAGCCAGAAGTTGAAACCTTTTTTTTATGCCAATCACATATTTGTCTTGCATATTTAACAACACCAAAAAACTATGTTTTTATTATTAGTCAACCCCTATAGGCTTAAAAACTCTCTGAAATGTTTGTTGATTGTTCCTTTTCAGGGAACGGCAGCTGTAATCAGCTGGGATTTGAACTGTTACAATTGATTTTACAGGCGAGCCAGTTTTACTGTTGATACTAAACTGTCCATAGAAACTTCTGAAACCACTCATACAACATAATCTGCTTCTCCTTTTTCCATGTCTATACTCATTATGTTTTAAAAGCTTGTACTTTTGCCCAAATAAACTACAATGTGGTTAAGTGGATTTTGTTGCTAGCTAATGTAGTTAGCTCATAGCCGTTTCTCAAAACAGCTGCTGTGTTTGGTTTAGCGCTAACACAATTTGTTGATTGATGGATAAGTTTATCAACAATACATAAATTGACATATAGTAATTTATTTTGTATTAACTAAAAAGTTACAGCTCTTTAGATATGAGGATTTGCTATTTTTCATAACATTGTTAAGTATTCAGAGGTTTTGGACTGATGTGCTGTTTAAACAAACAGTTTACAAAATCAACTTGCTATTTGGGAAAACTGATGACCATTTCTAACTAACCTCTGATATTTTATAAACCTAACAATAAATTGGTTACTTAAAAAAGACAAATGAAGAATTAAGTAATTTAAGATTAGGTGTAGCCCTAGCTTGTTTGCTAGCAAGCAGCATGAACAGCTAACTGTGTTAGCAGCAAGCTGTAGTCATGTATTTATCTATATTTTGATTAATTTTTTTTGTGTTTGGAACAAATTGAGTAAGAACAGACAACATAAAGGTGAAGTATGCTGCAGTAGCAAAGTTTTATGCTGTAATACTTTTCTGTAAAACTGGGTCGCTGTTGAACTATTAACTGTTGTAAATCTAGCTAACTGTAAAAACCTCCAAAACATAGCCACAATTTATGGCTACATGTGGTGGTTGATATTCATGTATTCGGTGAAGTAATCCTTCAATAAATTAATTTCCCTCTTTCAGGTGTGTACTCAAACGACAGCACCATCCACAACAGGGGAAACTCAGAGTTTCTCCCTCCATCAGCAGACACCTGCTCCAGGTATCAAGGCTTGGAGGGAAACTTTGATGCCAACAGCCCAGTGTCTTCACTAACAAGCCCAGGGAGCATGAGAGAAGGGTGAGTGTAAGACCAGTGCAAGTATTTTCAATGAAGTTAAAGGTGTTGCATCGCAAAAGTCAACTATTTATTTATTCATTTATTTATTTACTTATTCATTCATTCATTCATTCATGCAGGAGGGGGAAATGACTGTTAGCACTTGGAGTTTCTCAGCAAAAGCTGCAGTTACACACAATCACTCCTTAAAACAGACTACTCGATGTTAGGAAGCTCAACAGAAGCCATTACAGGAGAGAAATTGTCTTATTTATACTTCCTATTTAAACTTCTCTGCTCTAGGGATGCGCACTTGTTTTTATTGCTTCGTAGAGTCACGTCACCATTGAGAAAAACAACTTTTTTTTATACAGGTGTCAAACAGTCACTTGATAAATGAGGTTGTTTTTATTTTCTTTAAAAACAGGGCATTGTGCTTAATGATGCCCCCAGAGGCAAACTTAAATAGTCAGTTCATCCAAATGACAAAAAAATAAAAACATCTTTTCCCGTTTACCCCTAGTGGTGTCTGGCAAGGTTTTGAGTTATCTGCTACAGGGATTTCTGTTGCCAGCACAGCACAATAGAGCTGAATGGAATTTCTTTTGCATTTGACCAATTTTTTTTGGAGCCAACATCTACTGAGGAGAGAAACCGTGAAATCTGACCACAATTTTCTGCTACTCTCGCCACTTGAAATTAGTTTCTGAAGATTCGCTCTTTTTTTTCCGGCTGTTCAACCCAAAACTTCTGCTCACAAGTCTCCTGTGTGTTAAAGTATTTTTAAACTACTCTAAACTTTTGAGCAGTTCCTCACTGTGCTATGTCAAACCCAGAAATCGTGTTTTAACCTTGAAAGATTTCACAGTCACTTTACTTTGCCTCTCTCGTCTGGAAAGCACATGCCTATAAACATGGGAAGAGATGTGAGCTTATGTATGCTTGAATAAACCAGAGACATTATCACCAGAGATGGGGCTACGGCTTTGTGGTTGCACTGATTGGGTACTTGGAGGCCACAGAACTTATGTGTGCTGTAAACTGAGACAAATTTTGTCTAGGTCAGTATAAAATCAGGAGTGAGACTAAAAAGATACAGCTGACAGCCTCCAGGGCAGCAGTTCCTGGGGAATATCGCCTCAAATCATTGGCCATTGAAGATTTGCCTGTAAACTAACTCTTACTGGCACAACTTTAACAACAAAGGCAATCTGTACAATAAAACAGAGTTGATAAGGGCCAAATTTACATTTTTGTGGTTTAATAAATGATATAAAACTTCACATATAATGCACATAGTTTCACATGAAGCTGTCCAGTATTTCCATGAATTGTTTTCAAATGGGCTTAAGGTCTTGGCAGAGGATTTAAGAGGAGAGTTAAGATGATTTTTTCTCCCTTTACATAAAATTTAAACCTATGAGCTTGAGCCTAAAGTTTTATTATTGACCTTGGAATCAACAGCTTAGCAAAAAAAACGTTGTAGTGCAAGGTCCACTTACTGGAAAATCAGGTTTTATAAAGCTTTTCCTTGGTTTTTTTGAACTCTCAGTCTCATCTCATGCCCTTCATGCTGCAGATGAACCTTGTGCAAATAAATGTTTAGATTAAAATTAAATGTTGTTGTTTAATCAATGAAATCACATCACAAAGTGTGTTTGCAGAGTACAAACAGGTGTTCAGTATTGTTAGATTATGGTCTTTTGTATATTTTTTTGGTACCTTTTTGGTTTCTGACAATACTGAGGCTTTTTGAAACGACAAAATTGCAAAAAGAGAGTGAAAAGAAACCCATTAACAGAAATCTGTCTTTTACACAAATACAGTTTTTATTTATCTATTCCTAATTCTTTTAAAATTTTCAAACTTTGAGAAATCTGTGGTCTCAGTTTATTTTGTCTGCTGTTGCTATTTCCCAAGGTAACACAAGTCAAAGTAAGATGGGAAAGTCGGCAAACATAAAAATAAAAATAAAAATTGGATACATCACTTCATCTGTGAACATTTCTGAGTCAGTCAGGAAGATTTTCATCTGCTAGTTGTTTACTAATGAGGATAACAACTCCCATGATTCCACACTACTTCATGACATCATCAAATTACATTTTTTGTTGTCAGTGTTTTGATTGAGAGACCGCTCATGGCAAAAATTACACGTGTTGTGTTTTGGATGCAATTTTGGTTTTCTTCCTGAATCTAAATCCAAACCCAAAAAGGTTTTTGCAATGCTAAAAATAAAACTGTATTAAATTGTTTATTGAAGATAATCATGTTTACCTGACACATGCTCAAAGAAGCCCCAAAAGTTGCATGGGGATTCATATCTTTGAAAATACTCAATCTTAAAAATAAAACTAAGTACTAACCAATATTTAAGTTTTCTGGAGCAAATTCGTATTTTAAAAAACAAAAGTCCTTTTTTTATTTCTTGTTATTTCAGCTAACAGTGTGGTTTAGGACATACAACTATATTTGCCTAAATGTAGCATCTCCCAGCCTCAATCTCCTCTGAGTTTGCAGCGAAAGCTTCCGTTAAGCTATGCACAGTCTGTCCATTGACGTCTCTTTATAGAGACTGAGGATGTCATAAGATCCCACCAGTGCCCGCAGTACATGACAGCCTGCCAAAGCCAATACCAGACAAGCACTTGTTTTTCCTTCAAATGACTTAGCATGACATTAAACACGTGAAAGTAAATTATCTTTGCTTCACTGCACAGCCGGCAACAAGCTCTGACCTCATAGCCAGGCTCGTATTTACTCTGGCTGAGACGACCCGTTTCGACCTCTTTTAATTATTTAATACTTGAGGGATTTCGAGCCGCGCGCTATGGCTCGTCCATCAGCGGGTATTTGTGATGTGCAGCGTTTGTGTGTTTTGCGGCCGGGAAGAGGGTAGGGGTGGAGAGCTGGGTTTGGCTTTTTGGAGTGGCTTGTCCATCAGATACAGGCACACTAACCAGAATGGCCCTCACACAGAAACGCCATTATACAATTTGATGGAAAGAAGGGTAATGAAGTTTACTTTGCTGAAGCTGTGAGTGACATCAGATCCAAATAGTTGGTTTTACTGAGATGTTTGACACGTCCGCACTATTTTTTATTTTCGTATGTCTAACATGCAATAAGTCCACTCTAGTTTCTTTAAGCACTTGATTGGTAGCGTTTAGATTACATTAAATATCCATCTGCATTATATACATTCAACATGATCCTCTGTGATCCAGTAAATATATATCACAGAAATATTTCAGCTTGTTTCCTCTGCCAAAACGGACATCAGATCAGCTTGGCATGCATAAACCGACACCTTTGGTAAACCTACTAAAAAAAAAAAAAAAAAGCAGAAAGCAGCCATAGATTAAAGTAGGGTTGCATACACTATAATGTTCGTATAAACATAAAAAGCTTAAATTCTGCAAGCAGGATTCCTGTCATTCCACATATAAGGAGGGCAGCTGGCTGTAGTTAGTTAGAAAGAGGGGGGAAAGAAGTGAGCAACGGGGGGTTTGGCCAGTAAAATATGATCAGAGAAACATTTCCCTGAGGTTGTGCTGACAGCCGCTCCCTCAGGTGTGGGCTCTCTGTTAAGTTCGTGCAGCCGAGAAGTTTCGGGCACAGAAAGCGGCCAAAAAAACGACACATCAACTCAGCGGGGCTACGCACGCCACGGCTCAGACATCTCAGCTATGTTGTTGCAACGTCGCAAGAATGTAAGCCGCGGAACAGACGCGGTTGTTTATAGTTAAGGTCAGCTCTGATGGTTCTGGGGCCACCAAGGGGAATCCGGAGAAGGGTTGAATTCTTGGAGCTCGCAGTCATCACGACACATTCACTTCAACAGTTGTGCTATATCAAAGCCCACTTTGTTGACATAATCTTATACAAAGCCTGGTATCTATTACCTTTAGAAGCCACGCAGCCATCTGTAAGTTATATCAGTTTGGGCTTCACAAAGTTCTTCTGATTAATTTTGGCTTTTATTGTGTTTCTCCACCGAAAGCAGAGACTGTTAAATTAAATGCAATAGCATTTGACATGGGAAATCGGTAATAAAGAGACCTGGGCATGATAAATGATAGATATGTAAAGAAATCTCCAAACATTTCCTTTTTTTATCGCTGGTCAAATGCGAATATAGGAGACACTTGGGCCAGCAGCCATCAGTATCTCTGACAAGGCCTGGCTTGTTTATGAAGCCCACTAAAACCCTTCCAGCAGAAACCAAGGCCATTTGGCTCTCTGGGGACCAATATGCTACAGTACATCATCCTGGAGAGATCTCAGGCCACATGAAATGCTGAGAGTGAGCGCTTTGAAGGGGGAGGAGGGGTTCAAATACCATATTGGGGGGAGGGGGGTTTCAACTGCATATCTCCTTGGAGAGATATTCGCTGTCTTTCTTCTTGTCGACTTGGCTCCACTGACTCATTCGTTTCCATGTTGAGTCAGAGTGTTTGTGCAAAGTCAGCACATTCTTGCAGCGTAGCAATGGATACAGCTCCACAGAAAGCCCGCCTTCATTACCCCCCCCCCATACCCCCAGAGGTGGAAACACTGTCTTATATAAACTGTACTGTTTGTACACGAGTTTAAGTATTTACATGTTTGTGTCTGATAACAAGGCTGCTGCTAGGCAACCAGTTAATGGTCATTAGCACAAATGACTGCAAAGTAATTAATGAGATACTTGATTTGATGAGATATTTTTGTTAAACTCAAGTTAAACCTAAGTAGTTAGCTTTTATAAATTGAGCCCTATCCTACGATCGGTGATCTACTTCTAAAATGTATCATCTAATTAATTCAGATTAATGAAACCAAATGATAGAAATTAGTTAAAAAGTAAGAAGAGTGACTAGGGAATATTGTTGTAAAAAGAAAACGTGAGGCCAAGGCTGCTTATGTGATAATATTATATTTCATTTGAAATATGTTGTTTTGAAATTGTATCATCTCTGGGCAGCTGTCACATTACTAATAATACGGTTATGACACCAACATCATTTTACCATAAGTGTTCTTGGCTCAGCAGTTGAGCTCAGAAATCTGTGGTGAGGTTAATAAGGCTTAAGAAACTCTGAAGTCATCTCTATGTGATGGAGAACTTGAACAATTCAGCCGGAGTGAAATTAAAGCCAACTGGAGGAAAGTGAAAAACAAAGGCAAGATTATAAAATGCACCTGGGTTTTCTGAGATAGATGTCAATTTGTCAAAAACTGTATTTGACCTTAATCCAACTTCAGAAAGACTTCAATACTGAATGTAAATCTTTCAGTTTTAAAAGTCTTGTTTCCTCTTAAATCACATATAAAGGAATAAATGGCTTATTTGTCTTCTTGTTGAGAGTTAGATTAAATAATTGACAACCTCTATTTAACTATAAAGGTAAATATGAAGCAACACCCAGCAGCCAGTTAGCTTAGCTTAGCACAAAGACTGGAAATAGGGGGAAACAGCTAGCCTTGTTGTGCCCTTAAAGACTGTTGCTATGCCTGTCAAGCTTTGTTCTAACATTAGTTAACACTGACGTTAGCAGATTTACCATTAAAATACTTCTTTTTGGACTTTTAGAGATGCTGGTAGGCACATTTTGTTACCTTTGGTTAGTGCCAAGCTAAGCTAACTGGCTGCTAGCTGTGAAATCATTTTTAAGTCATTTAAAGTTTTAATTTTTAACACCTGTGTCGCAGAGTAATTCAGCTACCTGTTTTTTTTTTTCCAACAGAAACAGACCAACGTCATTGTTCAGCCCCCTGAGCTCCTCGTCTGAAAGAGCCGACGTCCAGCTGCAGGGCTACCACAAAACCTTCAGCCATCAACAAGTGTTCTCGCAGCAGCAAGGTACTGACAGCGTTCACTGAACACGTGTCAACATCATCAGCCTCGCCAGAATATTTGCATGGCTTTAGTTGTTTCTGACATTCAACTTTTCCTCTGCGGTTCTCCAAGGATGTGCGTATGGAGAAGGAAAGGTGGTTCAACTGGTCGGTGATGGAGGTTTTGAACCAGCCAGCTACTTCACGAACTCTGCCGCCTCTCACTCTACAGGTAACAGCAAAAAAAGAAGAGTAAAGGCATCCATTTGCTCTAATCAGAGAGCTTGTTTTAGGGTTGAAGAGAGTCTGAAACCACATCATTTGGATTTGGGAGGCTGTTTCCAACAACTGCAACAATAACTTTCCAATTTGATCCGACATTTTCTTAAACTGTTGAAAATGTGCTCTGTTATGCCCAGATTTTAACAGTATCGCATCCCCCCTCAGTGATGACAAACTTTTAGTGTACCTTCAGAAATGGTCAATTGGAACAAATGTTAACACTTTTAATATTTGCCATGTTCAGACAACTCATTGTATGAACTTGTTTTCTTCTAGTATAACCTGAACCTTAGGAACATGAGCCAGGTGGACGATCTGTTAACCTCCCATTATACATCCTCTTCACTTGCTTTATTCATGCTTTAAATGTTATAGAATCTAAGTACAAGTTGTACTTTGTGTCTGTTTTTTACCCAAACTAATGCCATATGTTTGCAAATCAACAAAAGAGGCAATTTTATTCATTGATTGGGTAATAATAATTCTGGAAACTCTGTCATTAAAAAATCACAGGGTAAGGCAGATGATTGATTATGATGATTAATGATAAATTACAAAAATTGCTGCCAGCCCACTCTCGTTCTCATGAAAATAAAGGATCTGTAATGAAATAATATATTGCTGTTTTTTTCCTCTTAGGGTTTGACTTGTTGCAGGACCTGCAGGGCCAGGCGGGGGGCGGTTACTCCATGTCCTCCTGCTCGGACGACAGCTTCCTCTTTCAGGCAGGAGGCGCCGACCGCTGCCTCAACCAGATCTACTCCATCTACCTGGACTCATGATGGCCACCAAGAACAAAACAAAAAACTGAATTAAAATCACTTTGTCTTGCAAAGGACCAAAAGCAGCGTGTATGACGTTTAGTGGCAGACAATCACAACAACGATATAGTACATTTTCAAGGCTTAACTCATCAGAATTGTTCTTATTCTTAACAGATGTGAAAAAAATGTCATGGGATTTTAAACCGTACAAACCAAAGTGCAAAATTGACTAGAGGCCCAGAACTTAGGCAAACTGGCCAAAGAGGAAATCTGGTCAAATTATGAATGTAAATAGCGGTGACTTTTTTATTCGGAGATGACCACAGCATTTGTGATCTGGATTGAATGAGCTATGAGCTTTATTTGCTAGTTTGATCTATTAAGAAAGTCAGATCGCTGGCCCTGTTGTTTCACCACCGACGTCAAACTCAACTCGTAAGTTTGATTCTGCTTCCACAGCAGCTTTGCCTCCAGAAAATGTCAAAACAATATTTAACAGAATTGGATTTTGATAATGTGGTCGTTCCCAATCTAGGGTCAGTAAATTTATAAAAGAGGAAATATGAATACAACAATACCAAAGAAAAAAACAACATATTTCTGCTTTCCATATTAAATTCTTGTGGACTTTTAAATCCTTTTTTTCATTTTTTTGTATGAAATACACACATATAAAGTTTCTCTTTTATGAGCAAGTAGCATCATATTAAGGTGTCACAAACCAAAAAGGCTGGGAACCGTTATGTTGAAATGTATTTGCATTTAGCAGTCCAGGCAAAAAACAAGGAATAGTTTAACGTTTTAGGAGATATGCGTAATGCTTTCTTCACAAGAGGATTGAAACCACAGTAACCTCTTTACACGAAAAATGTAGCTATCCAAGAGACAGTTGACACTGATCAACAGCTAGCTTAGCTCTGTCTAGAAGCAACAAAATCCACCTACCGCTAACCAAAGTCAAATTTTGTTACCTTTGGTTAGTGCTGAGCTAAGCTAAGCTAAGCTAACTGGCTGCTTCCTGTGGTGTCAATTTTACCTTTTTAACTTAAAGAAGAACAAAAAGACATGGTAAAAGAAGAAAAAGTGTCAATTTTTAACCTTACAGAAGATCAAAATGAAGTAATAGATGAAGAAAAAAGACAAAAAAAGAAAGAGTTGTACCTTTCTGGTCGATGGAGACAAAAAATTAATTTCGTTAGACAGCAGTGTTTTGTAAATGATAGTAAATTTATCTTGAGTGTTTTTAAAAAGCAATCACCAGTATTAAAAAATGCAAAAATCAATCATTAATTTACAATAAACAGCTGCAGTAAGACACTTTCTGTACATTTATGCTCGAGTTAAGTCTCAAAAACAAAACAGCATAAGTACTTACTAATAAAATCTGGAATTGACACAAAAAATTGAAATAATGAAGCAAATAACTGAATACAAGAGCTAATGTGCTGCTAAAGCTAAAGCTTGGTCACTCTTTAAACCTCAGCATGGACTCTGGAGCAGCTACAAGGTCTAAATCAGCAGAGATATAAGTCTTTTGGGACAATAAGGAGTTAAAGGTTCGTTGATACACACTAGTACGTAAACATGTAATGTCTAGAAAAAAGTGGTAACCAAAAGTTATGGCTGCTGGAGTGGTTTTGGTTTTCTCATCTTCCTTTTTGCTGGAAAGAAAATAAGTGTATTTATCCAGAATGTCAAACTGTTCCCTTAAAGTTGTAGTGTGTGTTTATCAGCAGCCAAATTATCTTGTAACCAAAGTCTCAGCTGCTCAAGAGGGAACTGCAGTTTAAGTGGAGTTTACTGAAACTGAAACAGTGCTGCCACCATGTGTCTGAATGACTGTGTGTAAATATAATATACATGCAGGCTGGTGCAGAGTGAGTCAATGGGGATCACCTCTGGGACTTAAAAACTCACACACACATGCACACACACTCTCACACACACAACTGCACTAAAATGTATCGCTATGACTTGTCTGTCATGAACTTAGAGGTGCAAACAAATAGGTTTCAATATGTGTAATCAATGATAAAGACAATAGCATAATCACTTTTTTATAGTTTCTTTTGTTGCTTCTGCACAGTGCCTTTACATGTGTGTTGTATAGCTTCTATCAGTGTTATATTCAGTGAAAGGGAGGCGCTGCATTGTTTACAAGAAGTTCTCTGCACTCTTTTTGTGTCTTATTACAGAGACTTTAAATAAATGACCAACCAGAAAATGTTTACATTGATTTTGTAGCAATTCAGAGAGTTCTTATTATATTCATTGAACAGTGTATATAGACTGTATAAAAATGCTCCTGTCTTTTGTATCTAAATAAAAATATCAGTTTGTATATGTTTGTGTTCGTTGGTTTTAGGGCTTTAACTAGCCTCATGCTTCTTTCATAATCAATGGATCTCCCATTGCTACAAAATGTGTGAAATTTGTAAAAAAAAAAAAAAAAAAGAAAAAGAAAAAGAAAAAATAAAGAAAGAAAGAAAAAGAAAAAAGCCAGTTTTACTCTCTCAAAGTGTTAATTCGACTTATTACTCAGTTAAATTCGTTGGATGACT
>JAPZDY010000004.1:19589744-19604471 GCA_029783645.1 Ctenochaetus hawaiiensis | reverse complement strand
TAAAGTCGTTGGATGAATCATAAATCTCTTACTATCTTTAAGGTTATGAGCCTGTTGAGTGATGGATTATACTGCCATCAAGCGGTCACACCTAAAAACAACAGTAGAAACACTTGAAAAACTGCGAGACCAGAGTATGAAATAAATACATAAAAAAATAAACAAACAAAGAAAAAAAAATCATCTAAACTACTTAATCTACTGTATTTTTTGGTACATTCAGAAAAGTTACTTGTAAGTATGCAGTTTCAAATAAAACTTTATTGACCCCCGGAAATTCAGGGGCTACTGAAGCTAATGCCTTACATTTTCATTCTAGTTAAAATTCAAATAATTGATTTACATTAACGACTAACAGAGTATTTCTACGCTCTGTTTTATCATAGTCTTAGAAAGTAAAAGATAGTAAAAGATCTGAGTAGTACTCCCTCCAGAACTGGTGTAGACTGTATTAATCTCTTAAAGGAATGTTTGTTTAATATGTTTGTTTTAATATAGAGGCCTCTAGTTGGAACAGCAGCTGGTATGTGACCATAATATAAACTATGTGAGTATTATAAACTATATTTAATGACAATATCACAAGTAAAAATGATAATTCTACATCCTGATTTAAAATATTGTTATTTTATTTCTAAATTATTAGTATTTGAAATAAGTATTTTAATAATAAATACGTGAGAAATTTTAGGAATAAATAAACCTAGCTCTATGCCATTACTGAGAAGTTGATTCAGCCACCAGAGGGCGCTCCGTGGTCACAGCAGGCCATTTTAAACTTTGTATTGAACTCTCTGAGGCTCAAATCTGTCAGCTTCAGTCGCAGATAAACACGTTTTAGCTGAACACTTTGTGTGAATTAACACCCTCCCAGCCACACACACACACACACACACACGCACACATTGATGAACGCTGTATTTCCACATTCCGCTCGGAGGGAGACACACCCTCTCGGATCCGGAGGAGGAGAGGTTCAGCGCGGACAGTTGATGGGATGCAGAGAGGCAAAGACGCCGCCGCCGTCGCTTTGTTGTGATGTTTGAAACCTCCAGCAGCGTTTCAGGTCTCAGGAGCTTCTGACAGAAAGCAACAGGGCTGCAGACATGGCCATCAGAGGTAAGAAAATCACCTTTTTACATTCACCTGGACTGATTTTTCGTGTCTCAGACAGGTTTTTATTTACCTTTTGAGATGTTTACAGTTGAAATCAAACACTGAGCAATTCAGAGGTCAGAGGCCTAAGACCCCACAGAGTAACCGCACCCCTCTCATGAATCTTAATCAGACTCACAAGAAGTATATTAAATTGTCATATTTATTGTGTTTATGACATTTTGTTAACTCAGTAAACTTAGATTATGTTCTGTTATTTTTATTTCCCATACTAGGGAAATGCTTAATCTAATACTTTTACATTTTTGTTGCCTTGATTTGGTGCTTTTTAATTATATTAAGTACAAAGAATAAAAGAATCAGCCTTTAAAACATCACAAAGTTCAACTTGTGTCCTCAGTCGTACTGCAACTGCAGCCCTGGTTTAATATATGAATATTTTATGATAAAAGTTGTATGAAAGGAGGATGGAGACCGTTGCCAGAGAGGATGTAGCAACTCACATTGTTAGCGAGTGAGATCATGTTCGTTGTCCAGATTTAAACCTTGCTCCTCTCACTGGGCACTCACACCCAGAGAGGAGACGATCCATAATAGATCCCTCTGTTTGGATGAAGGGCCTCGACTGAGGTTTTTCAAAGGTCAACCAGTGTCTCTTTCGTTGTGTGTAATTTCAAAACCTCAAGGATCAAATCACCTGTCAGTGTTTAGAATGAATGCTTATTTGACACAAGACTGCAGAAACGTCAGACTCTAACCTTTAGACTGCGCCTGTTATCAGGCTGAGATGGGAGTTTGACTCTTCAGACTTTAAGTTATCTTATCTGGTGAATGCATGGAATTAGCAACACATGCAACAACCTGACTTGATGTGGAAATTTGGACCAAAGCATCCAGATTCTAGTGGGTTATCTCCTCCGTTCAACACCATAAACCCATCTTTTTTCCTTTTCCTCTTCAGCGTCTTTAGGATTTGAATATGTGGTCGATTGATTGTTATCAGTGAGAACAAAAGCTTTTTATAGTGCAGTGCAGTATGCAAATTATTAGCTTTAAACGATATAATATGCAGGGCTATAGAAAACACAGAGCATACAAGAGGTCAATAAAACATAAAGGTAGAATTATGATTAAAATTTTAAAATAAAAAAAAATGCAAACACAAGCTTCATCTGATTTTTTTTTAAATTTTATTTTCAACACATATCCCATTATATTACCAGCACTGAGTGACTTTTAATGGTACTTTATTAATATATTTCACCTAAAATGACCCTATTGAACAAACAGAGCCTTTCTTTCTCTATTTTCCAGAGGAGTTAAGAATGGAAGATTGTTTTATTTTATTTATACTTAGGTTTTACTACAGAAATTAAACACAGTCACAGAGCATGTTAAGTTTAAAATTTCCACAACCAGTATTTTCAATTTAACAGTGAATCACATGTCTTTCTGTATGTTAAAGAAGTTGCTTACAGAGATGAACTTGATGAATTTAGCATTTTTTCAGCTGATTGTTTTGATTTTACAGCCTATTACCGAGGATTCAGCAACAGAAAACTCTAAAAATTAAGTCTGCCCCCAATAATGTTCCTGACTGACAAACAGTTATTAGTTAAAGCCATTAGTCAACTACTTTTCACAGTTGTAAGTAACATGCTCCAAGCTTCCAGGCATGGTAGAGTTGGCTAATGGAACCACTAGCTGCACAGCTAACTGAGCTAACAGCGAACGGCAGCTACAGTTAGCCAAAGTTAGCGGTCAAGTGCCCCTTAAAGCTATTTTTCTTGCTACTGTTGCTGTTAAAATTTGCAGAACACATCATGTCATCAAAGTTTTTAGAGGGCAGCTCTACATAAAAAAGGATGTACGCTACCTGTCTAGCAACAAACAGAAGACAGACAAAGTTAGCAGCTAGCTGGTGAACATAGTGGAGCATTAAGCTACTAAAGAGCCAGATTAACAGAGATATAAGAAGAGATAATATTGGACTTTATTGAACATTTATCAGTTGAACACAAACAACACTTAAAGATAATGCTAATTAGCTCCGGATCTACTGGATGTGTAAATAAGCAACTGCTTGCTAGCATGTTTGCTAAATCAGCCAATACATGCATGATATCAACTTAAAAGGTGATATGTCACTATTGTGTTCACAGCTTGTTTCTGAAGTGACCATAAAATCAGTCATCGCTGCTTAAAGACATTCATTCTACCCCAGGAAACCTTATACTAGCATCAGAGCCTGCAGTTTTAATCTTAAATCCTTTTAAAAACAGCTAACACTGATGATTAACATAAATTGTATTTGATTTTAAGCTTCAGGGGTTTCTCTGAAAATTCTCCCTCTTTAAATGCAAACTTTCACCTCAAACTTTCACCTCAAACTTTCACCTCAAACTTTCACCTATGGGGATCCAACAGAAATTAATGCGGTGCAAAAAGGTGAATAAAGCACACAGTATTTAGCATTTTTAATTGCTGTTTGTTTGGAGCAAAGACACTGTATCACATTCTGTGGCCTGAAGAAGAAAGACTTACTTTGTGAAAAATTATTGCATATTAGCTGAATAACATATTTAACATTTTTAATGTTCAATGTTTAATCAGTAAGTTGGAGCACAAACTGACATTTTTTAAAAAGGCTATAAGGCTTTAAAATCTGAATTTATTATTTAGGACTGAATCCCAAGGCGAGCACACCTACCTACTTCCTCCTTCCATGACTCTGTCAAACACTCTTCACATGTTGGATATATTAGATCATCTCTACAAGAAACAAAAAGTCAGCTCGAGGCAAAGTTTTCTTTTTCCTTTGACGCACTCTTCCTTTATTTGTTTGAGAGACTTTGCAGCTCTGCTGATATTTTAAGTCAAGACTGGTTTGGGATTTCTTTAGGAGGAACTCTGACTGTTTTTTTAAATAAAGGTAAATTAAAGACAAAAAGTGTTTTGGTGGGTCCATAGACTGTATAACTGACACCGCTCACCTAAATAGCTCTAGTTGACTACTAGATGGATTGTCATCACAGTTTGTACAGATAACTATCATCATCAGGACGTTTCATGAGCCTCAGCTTTACTAACAGTGGTAAAGGACATGCTCATTTTGAAGAGTAACAATACTGTGAAAAAAGAAAAAGTCAAGTCCTGCAAGCAAAACCTTTCTTCAGTGAAAGTACAAATGCAGTATCATAAAAGTACATACTGAGTACTGAGCATAAAAGTACTCATCACACAAAAAGGACAGGCAAAGAGAAGATACTAAACGGTCTGTTTCCTGAAAGTGCAGATCCCATTTCATTTCCTTCATTACTTTTAACCCTTGGCCTTTTGTTGTTAAAGGGAATAAGTCATTTTCCTCCATTAGTCAGTGTCTATGAAAAGAGCCATTGTGTAGCCATACAAAGGCAGAAAGATCTTGATGAGATAGTTATCACTTTTCATAAACCATCATCTGTTTTATCAGCAATAATATCTCTAGTTAAATATGTTCTTTTGATCAGACCAACCAGTCCAGTCTAACATTGGCTATCCATTCATTTCCCATGTATTTTCATATCAGAAATGTCAGAAAAAACAGTTAAAAATGTTAATTAAAATCCCCCTAAACCCAAGTTGACATCATCAAATTTCATGTTTTGACAGAATATCAGTCAAAAACTGAAAGACGTTTCTTTTTTTCTATAATAAAAGATAAAAATCCCAGCAAATATATATATTTATAAGCTGGAACTTGTTGATTTTTGGCGTTTTGGTTAGAAAATTGAAAACTTCACACGTAAAGTGAGGTCTCTTTGTGATTAAGAGGTGTAGGTGATAACAAACACGCTCCAGCTGAGGACGATGGTCCTGTTTAAACCCTCTGCTGGTAGTGAGTCGGCCCTGTTGTTGGGGAGTTAGCACATTCCTGCCTCCTCACTGTGAAGCAGCTTTCAGCTCTATTGTGGCGGGTGAGGAAGTCTGATGTCACGACCCGACACACTCCCTCTCTTTCTGTCTCGTCCTGCCTGCTTCACATGTAAGTCTTCTGAAAAACACGAGCCTTGTTTATGTCGACCACATATGCTTTCATGTTCGGGCAGCGTCAAAAAGAACATGGAGTTTTTTTTTTTGCAAGTGACCAGCAATTAGTTTAGTTATGTCTCCAAGAGAAGGCTCTCCCAAACGTTGTCATGTCACAGTCTCTCAACTAGACACACGGTAGACATGAAACCTGAGATTAAAATAGTCTCAGAGGGGTAATTTCTACTACATGAAATTACAGTGAAATTAAGCAGTTTCACATTATTTTTGGAATCTTCTCAAACCTCCTAATTTATGCTGTAATCTACTGTACACGTGTTCTGATGTTAAGCTCGCATGTTTGTTCCACTTGCTTGTTTTTTACTTTAAAGGCCCTGATTTTAAAAAAAAGGGAAAGTCAATAAAGTTCTCTCTTTTTCCATGCTACCATTTAGTGCTACTGTTCATGCGTCCATCTGGGTCTGTAATTACTTGAGTCTAATATTAAAATAATTGATGCCTTTCTCGACTGCATTACAAATAAAAATTCTAGATAATGTTAAAAAAAAACATAAATTTCCAGGCACACCGCCGCATTAAGGAACAAAAAGTTAAAAGGCTCAACATGAACAAGGCCAACGTGTTTGTGCACATAGAGATGTGACAGTTTAAAGCTATATATAGTCAGCTAGCTTGCTAAGCCTTCCAACATCATAAACACCATTTTTGCAAATAAATGTAGGAGGCAGTGAACAACATATTTGGGTGAAGAATTTGACATACAGACTGGAAAACATGTTTTGTTTTGGTGTTTTGGTTTATTTTATCAAATAAAGGCTGATTTTAATGTAAGTGCAATAATATGACATTTTAAACTGAACAAAAACTGAAAAAGCACTCTTCCTTTATTTTACTTCTATTTAAATTTAAGGAAATCCTGAAGGTAGAATTAGAATTAGAATCTGATGTAGTGCACAACATACGCCACCGGGGGTTAATCGCCATTGGTGGAACAGGCAGCTGAGCTGAGAAAGATGGCTAATGCGATTGGTGAGGAAAGCGTTACAAGACTGGCAAAAAAATACAAATAGCCACTGTGTCACAGCATTTTAGTTTTAGTCCCAATGATAAAAGTGATTCAGCCAACAGGAAAAAGCTAAATGCACTAAAGAGTCGAGGTCCTCTGGGTCGTTTGGCAAGAGTCAGTGGACAAGGACTTTTATTATTTGCCATCAATTTATTATTCAGTTGGTCATAAGAATTGAAAGACTTGTCTAAGTAGCTCAATTGTATATAAGACACAAAGCATAGTAGGCTGGATAATGTTGCATATGCATGTACATGCAAATATTATGTGTATACCGATGAAATGCCAGAAAGGTATGAAGGTATGAAAATAAAAACACTGCCTGAGCCTAATGCCAAGATAAAGGCAGCTGCATTGTAAATAAAGTTGTTCAAAGGCTTTTCAGAGGGGCAGAGTCAATAAATCATCTGCACCTTTTTTTTTTACAACCGATTTGATGAGTTTACAGTCTGAATTATACAGACAACTTGTTTGTTGAACTGGGTTCCCTTCAAGTTAATGTTTGTTGAAGTCCCAATCTGCCAATTAACAGCACAGTTTCACATGAAAGTCCTCGCAGCATCTGTTTCCTCTCCGACAGCCAAACACTGGACTCCTGATCCCTAGTGACCTATGTCACCATGCCAACTCCCACAATCCTCACAGCAACCGAGAGTCCTCGGAGAAGTTGCTAGGTTAACAAGCACATTTACATCTGTGTTAGCCTACATAAAGTGCTCCAGCACTAAGAGAGAGAAACCAGGAGGTAGGGCTTTCTGAGAGATGAGGAAAGGGACTCCAGCATGGCATGATAAAGTCACTTTTCCTGCTCTGTGTCTTACTGTGTTTTCTGTTTCAGAGATGGTTTCCCAGCATTGTGCCCTGCTGGTTTTCATGTCGCTCATGAAGATGGGACTTGTGGGTGGATGTGTGTGTCCGACGGCCACCATTTTGTCCCAGTTTCCCTCCGAGGTTCCTGCTGACGTCTGTTGCCTGAACTACTCGGGCTCTGCTTTCAGCCACGTGCACTGGTCTGTGTTTACCAATGAGACAAACATAGAGATACTGGATCTCTCCTCCTGTAATATCAGCTCTGTTGATATGAGTGACAAAGAGTCCTCTACATTGCAAAAGGTTTACTTAGGTCATAACAAACTGACGACATTGCCGAGAGAGTTTCTTGCCAACCAACCGAGCCTGACAGAGTTGGATCTGAGCAGGAACCTGATTCAGGAGCTTTCTGAGGGTTTTCTTCAGGATTCAAACAGCCTCCAGAAACTTTATTTACAGGGAAACCAGTTACGATTCCTGCCAGGCTCTGTGCTGCAGAAGCCCGGTCTGCAAAGGCTGGAGTTGGATGGGAACCCCTGGGACTGCTCCTGTTTGTTACTGGAAGGACTGGAGGATGGCAAGAAGGTTAACAGGACCACCATGATGCAGGATCTGGTGGGGAACTTGACCTGCGTCTCTCCGAGGCACCTGGCGGGCAGGACTGTGTTGTCAGTGAGGCTTAGCGATGTGTGTCGCCCGGCCGGCCTCACGGCGCTCTTCATCGTGCTTCCTCTTGTCATCCTCTCTGCCTTGTTGCTCTGTTGGTGCTGCGGGAGGAAGAAAGAAACACCTGTGAGCACCTCCAAAAAAAAGAGAGCCTCCAGCTCCACCTGCAACGGCCAGAAGCATCGCAAAAAGCAGCAGCAAGCAACAACTGAGCTGAATAAAGCTGGACACTGTGTCAACGAAGGGATCCTGAAGCTGCCTCTTCGCACATCATCCACCCTCTTAGGCAGCAACAGGGACATCTATGAGGAGGTGGAGATTAAGCTGGGGTCAGTGGAGTCTATTCCCCGAGTCTCCTCACGCTGTTCCAGCTCCACAGAGGGGAAACAGGGCTCCCAGGAGCCCAACGGGGCCAGTAAGACAGAACTGGACACAGTCAGTGTGACAGAGGTGATGAAAGACTCAGCCGACAGGGAAAAGGCTTACCTGACCCAGTCCACTGAATACTACAGCCTGGTGCCAGGTATCGAACTGGAGGACTCGGACCACGGCGAATATGAGAACGTAGACCTCTCGTGACACCATCTTAAAGGGATAATTCAGCAATTTGGGAAATATATTTTTGTTTTCTTTGACAAGAACTGGATGATATGATCTGCACCAATCATGTTTTAAAACCTGTCAAACTGTTTTAACTGGTTTAAGTGGTTTGATAAAACTAGAAAATGCAGATTAGCTAATATTTTTCAAACTACAAAGTAACCACATATGGATTTTTTTTATTGATTGTTCATTAAGTCACAAATGTTTAATTGTACAAATATACTAAAGTTGTAAAGCCAAGTTTCAAGAGGTTTTTCAAGTGTGGAGCTGAGCCTGGGGTCAGTTAGCCTAGCTTAGCAAAAAGACTGGAAGCAGAGAAAAACAGCTAGCTTGATTGTCCATTAAGAATATGCCTATTAATACCCATAGAAGTTGTGGGCTACCTGGAAAACTACTCTAACTGCTGAGCTAACTGTTAGCATGAGATCACCTGAGCTTGTCCCTCACTTTGGCTGTCAATTTCTGTCTACTTTCTCTTTATTGGGTTGTTTACGTCCACCAGGTATTTTTTTCTCCTCATCATTTCATTTAGTCTTTTAAAAGGCTGAAAGTTTTCTGTGCTACAGCAGCTAGCTTAGCTTCCAAAGTGTCATTACAGCCATCAGCTCAGTCACTTACAGAGGAAAATGTGTGTGTATGTTTAACTGAGTTGTGTCTCACGCTGTAAACCATGTTTTTCACAGCTGTGGTCAAACAGAAGTGGATGGTGCAGCATAAATGCTAAGCTAGGATAGCTTCCTCCATTTTGGATTTATCCGTGGCTCCTTGGTACCTTAAAGGTCAAACTTCCTGGGAGTTGAACTTTTTACTTAAACCCCGCAATGTACCAAAGAACCACACAAAGATTTTTTTTATTGTTGCTTATTGAATCAAAATGTAAAGATATTTAAGTTGTAAAACCAAGTTTTCAGGGCTTTTAGTGCAGAACTACCGTTAGCCTAGCTTGCCGTTCTCAGCTAACTATCGTGTGTTTCCCAAAAGGTCAAATTATTCCTTTCAATCCACTAGGGAATGACAGTATACAGTATATGTGAGCTTGTTACAGAAAAAGCAAGTTGGCCTATCCATTGACACAGAGACAGCCTGGTCGGACCACTGTGGTATCACAATGTAAGAGGAAGTGATTTAATCCCGAGCTTTTCCTGTGGGACCTGAGGAACGCAGTGACAGTTTGAAAGGGAGGCCCCCTTTTTTTCACTCTCTGGAAAAAAACTAGCAAAATTTTAAAGAAAACCAACAGACAGAGACTTTTTTTATTATTATTTTATGTTGAACTACATGCATACGTTCTCTTCATGTTGTTTTCAAACCTTTCACACAGAATATGACACATTTTAAATCAACCGTTCTCACTTAGGTCAAGCAAGCTTTTGTATTTAGTTTCTTTTACCTCACCCAAGTGTGACTGTTCAATACATTCCAGCTTGACTTTGACAACGAGAGTGCATACAGGATGTTCTGGATCAAACTCCTCCACCTCAAGCTGCACATCCAGAAATGTAGGTGCTGAACAATGACTAATCCCATCACAATGCTCACAGTTAATACAATGTGAAATGTGGAATGTAAAGCTCAGATGAGAAGTCTAAATTTATACATGTCACTGTTAGGCGAGGATGAAAAGGATGGATGCTTGCTCATGTTTTACATCACACACTGAAATGTGCATGAAGGTTGGAAAATGCAAGGTTGGTCAGATGTAAATGCAGGTTAATGCCGGTTTCAGATAAAAATCTCTGTAGTGTCGGTGCAGTAAACTGAGACAAAGAAGCGTTTCTGTGCAATGGTGCTACAGCATGATGACACTGGAGAGGACACCTACATAAAGACAAGGCTGAACATCAGGGTCATCATGATAGTGCAGCGTGCAGACACTCGATTGTTATCTATAATGGGGAAAAAGAGACTAACGACTCACGCTCACACATGCTGGCTCTGAGCGCTAATTGGTTTGTGTTTGGACGAGACTCAGCTTTTGGGCGTGGAGCTTCCTGGAATTTAAAAAACGGAGATGAAGTTTCCAGACAGGTTTTTACATAATTTCCAACAGAACTCATTTTTTTTATATATATATATAAAAAAAAATCAACTTTGTAAGGTTTAGCAAAAGCCCTGAGGTAAAAGACATACTGACAGATGACTCAATGAATGTTGAATTTTGTAATTTTGTACAGATTCTGCACAGAAACATTTAATTGAAAACTGGCTCAGTGCAACATGTCACTGAGGTCATGTCCTCTATACTTTTTTTCTTTTTTTTTTTTAGGCAAAGATTTATTATCAACCTGCGAGTAGCTCTGTTCTGTAATTATTGTTGTTATAACGGCCTTTTCTTACATGACAAATCATTTCATTACAGCCAGCGTCACTGCTGGGCCATTTGTCATAACCTTTTACTATTAAAGCTTCACATGAAGCCCAATCACAGGAATTGTTGGTGGTATAAAAATAAACAATCCATCAAATTGTATCAATCACCTGAAAAGGCACCTGGATAGATGACTCACCTGGTAATGTGAAAAGGGTTTATCTCGGCATAAGCTGTCTGCTGTTCTGAAACATAGGTTATAATTATAATGTTAGCATTATTGTCCTGTGACCCTGAAAAATGTCATTTCCTCTATCAGCTGCAGGCACTTTTGGTGTGTGTGATTAGTTTAGTTATTGATCATTTAAAACCTTGCTGGCATTTATAAAAAAAAAATCCTGTCTTACTTTAAATAATTACAACCTTATCAACATTCGACATCCTTTAGGCCTGTGATGAATAAATCACATCCCCCCAGAATTTAACCTCTGAAAGTACAGAAAATGCTTTGAAGTAGCTTTATGATGGTAAACAAAATTTACAGAAAGTTAATTTGAATGGTTTGAGAAGGAAATCATGAAAAATCCAATTAGTTTTTAAAAAACTGGGACACCTTGTCTTTAATATGTCAAAACTTCCTGCAGTTGCGTAGGGCCATAAACTTGGTCATTCCAGTATTTCTACAATCCTGACTGCAGCTGTTATTTTATAGTTTGAAGTAAAATAAGATCTTTTAGAGAGTTAAATGGTTGTGCATCTTATTACAAATAGGAAAACGGCTGCAGCAATAGATACTTAATAACTGATGTAGCATTTATAATCCTTTGTTAAAACAAAATGGGTATACTGGTATGACACACAAAAGCACTGATTTTCATCACTATGTTCATCCAGGCGGATGCACTATCCTTATTGTTTATTTTGTATGCAAAAAGTTTGGATATTTTTGAAAGAAAAATAAATGTTTTTTTCAATATATCTGCCTCAGGATTGTGTATGATGATAACACTGCAAACAGGACAAGAAAGGAAAAACACAAACTGTGTCATTAGCTCATTTCATTTTAAAGAACAAGCTCCAGATCTTCTCATTTAATCTTCTTCCGCGGCCTCTGAGCTCTTTCTGCCCCGACAATGACCCAGGCCGGCCCCATCTACCTGAAATCCCACTTTTCTTTCGAGCTCTAATTTCACTCACTGTGGGAAGTTGTAATTAAGGCATTGGGTTTCCCAAACGATCGGCACAGAGCTGCTCACTCTGTACTTTTCTCAGAAGTTTGAGCCCTGACCAGTAAATCCAGTAACCGAGGCCAGGAGGTGACTGGGCAGCTGTGTGAGTATTTCTGAATGATAGTGATGGAGGGCAGATAAATTTACACAAGATGGAGAAACAAACACGAAAGGAGAGAAACCATTTATAATATTTTTAATATATTTACTGTTGTGATGCATTCAAGTGTAAACGTAATTGAAATGAGCCTCACAGAGAACTCAAACAAAACACGGCAGATAAACCAGAAAAATGTCAGAGGAAGTGGGCTGTGCTACCAGCTGATCTCTGTGTGCATCACACATGGACACACTGACACAGTATCAAACATGTCAGATGTTCTTTAACTGTTTTCAGTCAATAAAAGAGCCTCTGACTGTCTTTGTTTAAGAGGTAAATACTGTCTGTGAGGCTTCAGGGCTGAAGGCTGAGAGCTGCACTGCAAATCACCACAGTGCCATCTAATGGCAAGGTGGGAAACTGCCATTTATGAGCAAAAACATACATGTTTAGAGTTCTCGATTGTGATAAATACATGAATCTATAAATGATAAATTCAATAAGTCAAAGATAAAAACGCTGTGGGTCCCTCTGCTGTTGATTGAGGGACACAGATTGAGACAAAGAACAGGGAAGTCCACGGTGGTCACTTGTCCAGGCTCTGATTGAGGATAAATGGCCTCATAAATATTTTGTCAGGCATGTGCAAACAGTGTCAGAGAGTAAAACACTGGCTGGAAAAGAGAGTCTGATTTACAATGGACTGCTGAAACGATGTGAAAAACAAACAAGTGAGCTGAACAGAGCAGGCGATGACAAAGGCTGAGTGATGGGTGAGAAGGCCTCACCTGACAGCCTGTCTGCATCACACTGTAATGATGTTTGACCTGCTGGTATTACAGTATTTAATGACCAGAGCCATAAATAACACGAAAAAAAAAACCCTCTGCTGTGCAATCAATCTGTGTATGTGTGTGTGCTTTATTTGATTTTCTGTAGGAGGGGCATTAGATTCACTTACATAACAGAGTTAGTGTCAACATTTAGAAACAGTGAAGACAGCAGCACCACATGAAACACTGAACAATAAAAAACAGAGCAAATACTAACAATAAATTAGATAAAATACAAAGAATATTAAAGCACATGAGCTCAAAAATAAGATATTTTGGCCCTTCTTTTCTATGGGTCTCTATTTTCCAGTAGAGATCAACATAGAATTTAAGGGTTTTTCTTGGACATGAGGCCTCAGGTTTAAAACAGCAGTAATTGTTTTATTATGGCCTCTTAAAATACTCTGTGCAGGAAGTGTATTTTATGCTTGAATAGATGTTTGTATGCATAAAAGACTAATTAGTCAGCATTTTATCTCCACAAAGCTAAAACTCAACACTGAAATAATGGTTGTCTCAATGTCAGGGTTTTAATCTGTAACTACTTTGATCTGTTTTTATAACCTTATTAAATATATTTTCCTTTTTTTCTGTCGCTTCTTAATATGTGTTTTTTAATTCTAAGCCATTTTTATCACTTTTTAACAATGTTAGTAAGTTTTTATACATTTATTTATGAGTGTATGTAGGCTAGCTTAAACATGTTTATAAGACATTTATGTTTGCCTTTGTTTCTCGTGAACAACTTTGTTATTTTGATTGAATACTTTGCATGTAATTAGTGTATAAATACTATTATATGTTTACTAGATATTTACCACTATAGTTTTTATGATAAATTCTGCTATAATTAATAAATTGATTAGTTTACTGTTTTGTTTATTGACTGATTGCTTTTAATTTTGTATTTTTTTCAGCTTTTGACTACATTTTTATGCTATTTCCTCACATTTTTAGACCAAACTATTATCATTTTGTTAATTAAAGTAATCAGCAAAATGACCAGTGATGACAATAATCATCAATTCCACGCTCATCAGGGTTAAATAAAAGATTTTGGACACATTCTCATCAACTCTGTGAGAACATAGAAACTGTTAACTATTAATTTGAACATTATTCAATACAAACTGCATAATTTACTGTGAGGAGGAGAAAAAAAACTCAACATACTTTGTTGACAGGTTGTTTCCCTGCACTCAGTTACTGTAGGTGTGTATCTGGTGAGCTCCAGGTTCCCAGGTTATAAATTTAAGATGTTTCATTATGACAGCACAACAGACGGGTTTAAATTGAGACCCAGAGGGAGAACTTTTCTTTTCAGGACAGCAGGATTTAACACAGGACCAGGTGGTTCACCTGCTCTTGTATGTTGGTAAGACACATCTTCAGATTTTTGTTGTGTGACATGGTTGTAAATAAATTTGCATATCATGGATATTGCATTAAGGGAAATTTTAATTCAGATTTCTACATTATTTTTTGATATTTTACAGGATTTTCTGCTGTTAGCAAACTGAATAAACCCAGACATGACAGTTTCTTACACCCTTGAAGTAGCCAATGTGAGATTCGGTGGCTTCACCAAGCTGCTGTTCAGATGGAAGGGAAGCATCTACAGGCTGGTTTACAAAGAGTTCATCGTTTTCTGTGGAGTTTATCTGTTTTTCAGTGTGTTTTACAGGTAACTGAATTTAATTTAGCTGTTTTACTGCAGTATGATAAAGAGTTTGTTGCAGTCAGTTGAAGTTTTGTTTTTCCTTGCAGGCTCATGCTCACACCAAAGCAGCAGGATCTGTTCGAGCGTGTTGCCCTTTACTGTGATCAGTTCACCAACACCAACTTCATCCCAGTTTTGTTTGTACTGGGTGAGTCTGATTGAACTGGCTCTGTCCTAACGAAATCTGATGATGGGTCACCATAAGGTATCATTTCTGTCGCAGGTTTCTACGTGACCCTGGCCTTTA
>JAPZDY010000004.1:19521002-19533463 GCA_029783645.1 Ctenochaetus hawaiiensis | reverse complement strand
GGCAAAAAAAAAAAAAAAAAAAAAAAAAACACCCGAGAGAGGAGACGAATAACGGTACACTCCAATATTTATGGAGCCGAGCACCGCAAATAACCGCACCGCATCCGTGTCTCCTCTCGTGATGCGTCCGTGGTTATAAAATCCTGGGAAACGGACGCGGCGAGCGGCGTTTTGAGGCTGACGATTCAAGCGGTCCACCATTGTCTGCATAGAAATAAGAATGGCCTGGATGTGGAAGGTAAGTGGGGGTTTCTTTCTCTCATACACTACAGTCCAAAAAAAGAGAAAAGGGGGTAAATGGGGTAAAAAACACACACGAGGAGCCAGCTGACGTGATTGTCTGTACGTCCGCGTGCGTTTTTAGCAGATGTTGGGTGAAATGTGAGCTGTTGTGGTTGTGGTGGTGATGATCTGTGGAGGTAATTAACCCTCCTCTGGTTTCTGTCTCATCGCCTGTTTTTTTTTTGGACTCTGAATTTGTGATTTTGCGCTCGTGCACATTGAGGAAAAGAAAAAAAAGCCCCCGTGTTTTTGTGTGTGTGTGTTTGTGTGTTTTTTTTGTGCATTGAGTCCATGTTGATGTTTTATGTTTGTTGCTGGTTAAAAAAAAAAGCAAGTACATGCAGGCCAGTCAGCTGTGTCCACTGCTGGCTCCCTAATGACATGTTCAGGTGCTGGTGTGATGTGAGGGATTTTAAAGAGATGCGTTCACAGGTGAGGAGAAAGTTTACAAAAAGTTCCACAGTGACTCGGACTCTCCTCCTCCTGGTTTTATTCTGTTTACACCAGTTTGATTTGGCCTTTAAATGATGTTGAAATGTGAGATATGAAGGTGTAGTTGGGCATGTGTGACAATAAACATTTATAAGTTAAGGCAGTGACTGACATTTATTTTGAATTTTTCTTGATGAAATGCCAGAAACAGCGGATTGTTTTCTTCAAAGTTTATTAGAGTCAGGGTGACATCTTAAAAAAGGTTTGTTATGTCCAAAACAAACTAAAGATGTCACGATAACAGTGATATTTCATGCATTCTTTAAGCCAAATCCCAGTTTTGAGACTTGTCGAATATCTTGCAGGATTTCAGCCTGTCAGGGGCAAATAAGCAGCTTAAATTAACATAGTAAAGACGGTCGTAGTTGCCCCAAAGGTTTACATGTGCAGCCTTTAAAACCATGGGCTGACTCCCTGCTGAGGGCACCTTCTTTAACTTTTGCAAAACTTTAGGTGAGCTTCAGTCATCAGCAAAACAAAACAAAACACAAAAATATGGCCACAGTCTGAAAAAATGTGTAAGTCCCCTTTAAGTTTGCTTTATTAACACAACTGAACTTTACATTTAAGAACAATAAAAGCATTTGATGAGGTGATAATTGAGTTTTTCTTAAAGTAAACTACATTGACGCTCTCTTCATCCTCTTGCTGTTTGCAAACACTCCTTACAGTTTTGTGTTTTATATCAAGCATAATTTTTCTCCTTTCAGAAAAGCCCCTGTGTTTATTTTCCCTCAGTGTCACAGTCAACATAAAGATTTGTTTTTGTCAGACTGTGTGTTTTATCTTTGTTTTTTCTTGCATAAGTTGCGTTTTCAGTCATTTAAAAGCACTCTGGTTTCTGTCAATCCTCAAAACACCCACAGGAAGAAACAAGAGTGTCTGTCAGCAACGTGTCACTGTTTTTTGGGTTTTTTTTTTCTGAGACGGGAGATAATTTCACTTCAGATTAGTCACTTACATTGAAACAAAAGAGGAAAATATAATTACATGGTACCAATAGCAGAGTGATTGAAGGCAATGTAAATCAGGAGTGGACGCAAGTAAATGAGCTGTAACTTGGAAGGAAATTACAGCAGTGTTCTTGTTTCCTGTTGGTTGAGTTAAAAATTTGAACATAAGTGGGATTTTATTTACTTTACTCTTAATTATTTGTTTAGTCAGGTGCTAAATTCTCTATTTATACAGTGAACTTGTTGCTTGTACTAAGATATGAGACATTTACATGCACATGCAAATAACACAAATGTTCATATTGCTTTTGTATTATATGATTCTTAGCATAGATGATGGACAGATGGATTGAGTTACTATGGATGTTTTTTAGCTTATCCATTCTCTATTTTCTGGTCCGTTCCAGTTTTCTCATTTTAAATTTGGTTCTGTTTCTACTTATCATCAAACACATCAATATCAAGACAAATGATGTTTACTTTTAATAATCTCCACACTGTCATTAGTCAAGTTTCCATCCAAATGTGACACAAATTTAAAACACATTTCCAGAAAATCTGCGGGAAAAAATGAAAATTAATGTGGGGCTTCCATCCACAGCTGTTATGCAAATGTTAGAAGTTCATTCATGGAGATAAATGTTTGATCTGTTCAACAGTTGTTCTCCAGTCAGGTGCCATTAAACCACTGAAGAAGAGGAGACTGCACTGAGATAACTTAATTAAAAAGAGCTTCTGGAAAACCTCAAATGAACAAAAGTAATTTGGAAAATAAGATGGAAATATGGCACATGTTTATTTAATTCATTAATTTGAGGAAAATTATATGAACTTCCAGTAGACTCAGAATATGAGTGAAGTTTAAATCAAAATGCTTCATTTATGTCAAAGTTTGACATTGACAGTCTTGTTCAACTGCACTTTGTTGCATTTGTTTTAATAGATTTCCATCTCAGCCAAAAGCGAAAATGTTTCTTTAAACATTTAGACCTTAAAAAAATAGTCTAGTATTTTTATCTAGGTCCTCTCCTGCACATAATAAAGGTCTATTGAACCACTTGTTGCAAATAAATACTCTTTAAAGTTCATTTGGAATAAAAATATCAGTAAAACTGAGTAAACCAATAAGTTAATCACCTGTAGGTTAACTGATTAGTTGGTTGGGCCAATATTATCTGATAATGGGTCACTGCAGATGAATCATATCAGCATAGGGTTTGTACTGGCTGACATAAACAAGAAGTTGCAGTCTAGAAACCTAAAAGACATGTTTCTAAAGTCCCAGAAAACTCTGACTCTCTCATTTTTCAATTGTAAAATGTTCTTGTCAATATGTTTCTTAGTCCAGAGTCTTTTATTTAATTAAAGGGTCCTCATTCAAAAATGATGCATCTGTCTGTAAGTCATTAAAACTAAAACCAAAGAGTAACTTTTTCTTTTAAAGCTTGTTAACTGTGAAGGACTGATGTAATAAAACTAACAACCTTTTGCCAAGTAAAGCAAAGTTCAGTGCAGCAGAACTTTGAATTCTCCTCTTCCTGTCCATTAGTCGAGTCAGATTCATCTCATGATGCACTGCGGTTTATACTGCAGGTTTTATTGTACTGTATATGCACTTGCAGAGACAATAACATATAACACAGCCCCTAATTGAACCTACTTAGTCTCACAGCAGGCACAGTGTGTGTCCGATGGTGTGTTTAGGTGCATGGGAGCTTTCATTTCTCAACCTAACAACCTGCCCTTGTATGGTTCAGGACAGTGGGATCTATTTGACTCACAGTGTGCTGCTCGGTTCATGTTTATAGTTGGTGAGGGAGGCCTGCAGAGAGAGCTCTGACATTCAGGGGTCTCCCTTTTGTTACCTTGTGTTTTAATTGGAGGGAGTTCATCCGTGAAGAACTGTGCTTTGATCAGGGGAGAAAATAAAAGGCTTTTACTGTCGTCCTCCATCATTACAGCAGAGGATGAACTTCCCAAAATGGAGATGCTGCTGCTGCTGCTGCTGCTTCTAACTTCAGTGTGCAGAATGAGGCCTGATGGGTTCATGTGGGTACACACACAAACAGAGAGCAAACACACACACACAAAGGAGATTTTCTGAATGAATGAATGAATGAATGCACGAACACACAGTCATTTGTTTGTGTTCGGAGGTGTTGGAACAGCAGCAAGTGTCCCAGTTCTGAGGAGTTGAAGGGATGAATGGTCGTCTCTGAGTCCTTCTCGTCCCGTGTGAAGACGGGCTGATGAAAACTGCCCCGTCACAGTTTCAGACAAAACGCAGGGCATCAGCAGCATGTTGAATGAGGACGAGACTCTGCTTTATATTCAAAGGTTTATCCAATCGGTGCTCGGATTTCCCTTTGTGCCTTTGTGTTGAGTGTTAAGTTTACATGAGATATTTGGGAATTATTTGTTTTAAAGTTTGCAGTCTGGCTGCACAGAATCTCAAGGGAAAAACTCAATTTTAATCATAAGGAAGATAAAGCATTGACTAAAAACTGAATAGACTCCTCAAGGCGACAAGGAAACTTGAAGTTGAAATGCTTTTTTTAAGTTTCTTTTCATTGCAAGAAGTTTAGTTTTGCTTCACTTTTATTCTACTAATTCATATGATAAATATGAATCAGTATAGAATAAAAATCCATCTAAATCAAATATACATCAGGAGCCCAAAGCCACAATTGCAAATTTAATGTAAAATGTAAAATTTAACACTCTAACACTTTAACGCAACATTGGTATTTCTACTAACAGCAAAAGTGAACTGAAATGTTTTTTATTTTAAGAGTTACTGGTAAAACGTGTGTTTGTTGAAAATAAGAAATTATGTAAGTGTTATTTATCTTTCTGTCACAGAAACAAGTGTGAAATTGTCTGGTTACAACTGATTATTTCAGCACTGTAATTTGTTAAATGTAACATTAAAATAGTCATAATAGCACTTAAAATCCAACTGCCACTTTGGATGTTAACTTTCCTGTTTGCAAAGCTGGACTGATTATTGGTTTGTATTTGGTTATTGCATGTCTGTGGTACAGTTATTTTAACATTTTTTATCATTTTTTTAAAAACAAACTGCAGCAGAGAGACAACCATACAGCTCGAACAAGAGAGCTAACGGCTAAATGAAAGCTAGCTGGACAGATATCCTGGTCTGGTCCTTATCATTTACTGTACAGAATCAAATCTCAAAATGAAGCAAAAACATTTGTGATATTTGTGATAAAGGTCCTGCCATCTTGGCCTGTTGATGTTCATGTCGTTGAGCTGAGGAGGATGGAGCTGCAGTTTTAAAGTAGATTTAGTTAGATGTCTGAATTAAAGTCTGTGGTTTACACAAGCTTAGGAGGCTTTCATGATTCCTTTGCAACATGAAGTCTGTCAGTAAACATCCCACTATGATTTTTAAGGGTTTTTCATGTCAAACTAGTCTGACTCAAAACTTTCAAACCTGTTAACTTATCAAGTTATGTGTGTATAGGAAGCTTATTGGCGGTAAAGTTAAAATAACGTGCGGTAGATTTTGTTTTTAGCCCAACATTAGCTCTTTCCTTGGAAGGGTTATCTTGTTTAATACCATTATTGGTTTCCTAAACCTTGTTTTTCACAGAGCCAATTTTGGGCAATAATTTCCAAAGCCCATGGAAAGAATTTTTTCGGTTGGCATACAAGAATACGTCATCCCTGAAGCATACGGAGAATACGGACTCAGTTTCCATAAATAGATCTGAAAATGTTTTCATAATGGAAAAATAAGCACAATCATCATAATTTACATTTCCTAACATGATATGTGAGAAAAACCTGAGTTTAAGTTTGACTAAAAGCCCTAAAAGAAAGTCTGTCCAAAACCCTTTTGAGCCAACTGGGTACCATTTAAGCGTGTGGCTTCTTTATCATGGTAATGTAACCTACATCTGTTGTGCAAACACACACACACACACACTCACACACTGCTGCAGTAAGTTGTGCTTATTCACAGCGGTAACCATGGGTGATAACCTCCCTCCAGATCCGGCATTAATCCACGCCACGGCAGTTGTAGTAGTAGTAAGTGGGCCAGCCAGCTGAGCCTCCACTCACACAAGAAATCTTATCAACATCTGGAGAGACTTAAGGCTTTACTCCGGTCGTGTGTCGTGTTGTTCAGGTAGTTTCTAATCCCGGGTGGTTTAACCGTGTGCTCGAACTCTGCTGCCAGCCGCTGGTCATTTTCAAGGCTGCTTCCTCTTTTTTTTTTTTTTTTTTTGGAGTGTCTCTTCCCTCTTCACCCCTATTTGGACAAAATACAAAGAAAAGACATCCAGAGTTTAATGAAAGAGGTGACATGGCAGCCTACAAATTAAGTTCCACTCTGTAATTGCAGTCACGGTCAGCAGTATAAAATTACACGTCACTCACAAAGAACCTCCGGGCCATAACCCCTATTATTACTGTACGAACATTCACAAGGGAGCTTTATGAGGCTTAAATGTCAAGCCGGAGGTTTCGGGCTTTAATTACCCTAAAAGAATTAAGTGCAGTTATTAATCTGCCTTTTGTTCTCCCCGACATGAGAAGAAAAGTGCCAACGCATTGTAATCAATACAGTGAAACATTAAGCTGCATTTTCATTTAGGAAGTCGACCTTGTTGACTTAAATGGAGTCCAGATTGTCAAAAGAGCAGCAAAGCTTTTTTCTTAAGTTATTCTTGGAGAACTTGGCCTCTCATTTTGCTTTTGTTGCGTAGAACACATTCAAGTTAAATTGTGGTACTAAATTTTCCTTTTTGGATACTTAAGTAATTGCTCAAGTCTGCAGTCTTTATCCCACAGAAAAGATATTCTAATCACAGAGATCTAACAAAAAAAAGCATATTTTTCATTTTTTTAATGTATTTTTTTGCATCATTTATAAATTATCTGAAGATTATCTTTGTGCATCCTTGAGGATCTTTCAACTCCCTTTTCAGGTGAAAATAATTAAAAACTCTACTTTCAAAAGAGCAAAGTCGCACTCTTTAGGAAAGGTTTTCTTTAAGCTTTTATTTTCCATTTCCAAAAATGACTCAATGCCTCTATACAACCCTTGTTTTGGGTAGAAAGCATTGATTACAGTATCAATGAACTTTGAAACCAAATCATAATGTGGTTTTTGTCTTTTTAATATAAAAGCAAGGTTACAACTGATGATTATTTTAAATATTTTTATATAAAATATGACTCAACGTCTGCTGGGCCTCCTTCCGAGACAAAGCAGTTATAGTTAATGGCTAAATGGACTTTTTAAAGTATGATATTTAAAAATAGTAGAGCCCAATAATATCATCAATGTGCTTGTTTTGTCTAACCAACAGTCCAAAACCTGAAAATATTCACTCAATGTTATGTATGACCAGAAGAAGCAGGAAATCCTCGCATATATTTTTTATATCAGCAGTACATTTTAAAGTATTTTTTAACAAATCTGCTCTCAATGATCTTTAGACACCTTTTTGGATCCAAACAGCCTGATTTGATGTTCATTGGCTGGCCGCAGTGTTTGTTTTGAACTCCACCTGTCGGATCCGTCTGCAGCAGAGCTCATGATCTCTTAGACACCAAGTTCTTCAGAGATTAAAAGGTCACACACAGTTCTTGGGATTAAGACTGACCTCTTAACACTTCGCTCAGGCGAGTTGTGACCTCGCACTTAAAGGTAACGACTGAGTGCCATCAGTTCAATCTGTGAACGGCAGATTGTTGGTGGTCGGTGGGATCATCCGGCTCCTGATGGCTTCCTGGACGAAACGCTGGAGTTTTGGTTCAGAACAGGATGTGAGAGGTGATCGGCCAAGCTACTGCTGTGAGGAAATGACACAAACCGGTTGGACTTCACATTGTGTATGTGTGTGTGTGTGTGTGTGTGAACATGAGTAATGTTTGCTTCAGCGTGTGTGAGATGTGACGTAGTGTGAACAGTCTGGGTTTAACAGCCTGTTGGTGCCGACGTATCTGTGATTGTTTGCAATACAGATGATGAGGAATTGATTTTAACTTAAGAAGGAAACTAAACTGTTAACAGAGCGAGAAAATAGAAACTATAAAACCTTATGAAGTCGCAACTGATTAGGAAGTCTGGCTGATTAATCTGAGTTATTTCCTCGATTGCTGGATTAATTGTTTACTCTTTAAATATCTTAAAAATTACAAGTAATTCTTAATATGATTTCTCATAGCCCAGAGCTTTTTTCTTTTTAAATGTCTTGTGTTTTCTGGCCAACAGTCCATCACTCATTGGGCAGCATGAACTCAGATTTGAAGCTTTGTTTCTGATCTCTCCTGTTTGATTTTGTATCGCCTCTGGTCTGCCAATCAAATCAATGTGCTTCGCTTGAGGCAACCTGAGTCTGACATCAGGTGGTCGTGATGTCAGACGAGAACAGTTTTCAGTGCTGGAAATTTAAAAATATTGTCCTTTTGAAACCAGTGAAAGAGCTCAAACATGACTTATTAGTATAATACTTGATTATCAGCAGCGGAAATGAATTACAAATGAAGATGCTCGATGTCAAAGCTGAGGGAACGTCAACAGGAAGTTAAATTTACTGCAATCAGTCACATATAATAAAGTTTTTAATCCAGTTTAGACATTTGAAAGAAAAGTTATCAAAAAGTAATCAAAATTTGATGAATTACATAACTTTGAGCAAGTAATTAAGATAGTTACATTAGTTATTACAATTTCAAAAGTAACCTTTCCAACATTGTCTGAAAATGAATTGATTATCGATTATAGTAATAAAATAAAATATTATATTATTAAATTATTATTATTACAATTATAATTACAATTATATATATTACTTTATACAATTATAGTAGATTTCTGTTGATTTATCAGTGAGTTACCTCATTTGCAGTCATCCTGTTAAGGAATCGCAGATTTTTCACACAAAGTAATAAAACAGGATCTTTTTCAAGTGTTATGGTGCGATATAATATCTGCAAACTTGACAAACTGGTGACATTTAAATCAAATTAGACTTATTTCCCTGTGTTTTCCTTCCTGTAACACATTCATATTCTTAATTGCACATTCCTGGGATATTTTATGAACTTAAATGAAGTAGTCACACAGTCCTACAACAGTCCCCAGCCAGTTGGACTCATTCGAGCGAGTTGCATCATTGCTGGGTAACATTTGGCAAGTCCTCCCCTGCACATTGTACTCTTGGCAAAGCCGAACTGCCCGTTGGCACAGAGGGAGTGATCCAAAGTCCCAGAAGAGACAGATCAGCAGAGGCCATGTTTGATAAAGAGTTATCCTCTCTGTAGACTTGGATGCAGCTTAGAAATCCCGTCCAAAAAAAAGAAGCCTCACGGAGTCAAAAGTGGCAGCTTGAGGTATTACACTAAGTGGCATGACTGTAAGTAAGCTTACAGGAGGTGTTTGCCTCGCTGAAGCAAAACGCTGAATCCTATTTGGCTGCTTGTTTGTACCTGACCCTGACCTTTCAGCTGCATGTGGGAAGCAGCCGAGTATTAATTTAGGATCAAAGTTTTTGTGAAATCCCGTCGTTAGGAATCAATCTTGCATCCTTGTTGCTTACAAAACGAATCCTTTCCCTACAAATTCAAAACCCCAAACCAGCTCAGCTCTGTTTGATCCAATGCTGGATGTGTCGGAGGACCATGCTGCTACAATCCCCGTATGTGTTTTCTCAGCAGCTTTTTTTTTTTTCCAGACAGCGAGGTGGCAAGATCAGACTTGGCTGCTACCCTGAGTAACGGCTCGGTTTGTGCAGCTCGCCTTGGGCTTCCTGTTCTCCGCCCTTGAACCGGAGCCTCTGAGCAAGCAGAAAATCCCTGTAATTGCATTAGTGTTGTCCAACTGTGTGCTCCGTGCCACGCCCGCTCCCTCTCCAGACCGGCTTTTTTAGCCTGATTTATTGCCTTGACATGTTAGGATTTATATTTTCGCCCTGTTGCAGGATTGCGGACAAATCAGATATCCTTGACGAACATCCTGGCTTTGATTCAGTCTCCTCTATTCTCTCTCTCTCAGGATGAGCTCTGAAGACTACGATGTGCTCAGCTGGATCCAGGTCTGGTCATTGTAAAAGGTCCCCCCCCTCTATCCTGAGGGCTCTTGACCAGGCCAGCTAATAAAAGGTTTCAGTGCCACTGTTATTATCCACAGTGGAGGCCCGGCGGTGCTTTGGGCGCCAGCACCGGTAGACTGATTGCCTCTGTGAACTGATGAGGTTGACAGACCCAAACAGAGCCCGGCGGTTAAGTGAGGGCATTAAATAAAGTGCAGTCAGTTTTTTTTTTTTTTTTTTTCAGGAAATATAAAAAAAACCTGTCTGCTCTTATGCTCTTCTGTGCACTGGAACTTTCTCTTGTTATGGTTGTGAAAAGATAAAATAAAAGGAAAATGGGCAGCGGATGAAAATGCCACAGTACACTCGAGGTATTGTTGCATCTGCTCGCTGCGCCTGCTGTTGTTTTGTGAGCAAACCTGCGCCGCTTGTTTGTCAAATCACGCTGTTGTGTTTGAGGGTTTTACCGGCAGGTTGTTTCTTTTTTGGCCACTGTGTTTGTTTTGTCTGTCCAGATTTTTTGTTTTGTATGTTTGTTGTTTTTCTTTTCTTTTCCGGCTTCTTATTGATCTCCCTGACGACTGCAGGTGTTTGCTGCTGTTTTTGTTTTCTCTGATACGACTCCCCGCCTCCCGAGTCTTAACTCAGACACACTCATTGAATGCCACACACACACACACACACACACACACCACCGAGGCTTTGGCAGAACACACTCTGCAAAACTGCATCGGTATTTTCCGGCATTAACACCTGCTTGTGCCACACAGCGGTGCAGTTTGGTGGCCTTTAAATCACCTGTTGGGTCGTTTTATTTTGCGCAAGTTTCTTTGTGCTTTTGTTAGAACTTTCAGAGAACCTTCACAATCTAAGAGGATTATTAAAAACTAAAAGCTCTTTTTTTTTTTTGCAAATCATGTGAGTGTTATTTGTGGTCAGAAAGCCTTGAAAAATGTCTGCTGCTGTGAAGGAGGATCTGACAGATTTTCTCCTCCTCAATACAAACTCAAACCATAGATTTTCAGAGTGAGACATGACTCAAAACGTCTCAGATTCAACACATCTTTTATCCGATCCAACATATCCTGTTTGTTCTGCGGCTCAGGAAGATAAGAGCAAATTCCTCCATGTGCGTCTTTTCTGTCTGTTATCTCATCCTGATGGACATTCAAAGAAGATTTCTGACTGATGCACTGGGATTCATCTTTAAGCTGTAGTCTAGTATGATGTGTAACTCACTTTTTTTTTGTTTTATCAGCTCGTTTGCTGCTTTTTCTGATTTAGTCAATCAATCGTTTGTTTGTGAAACATTAAATATAGTGAAACAAAAGTCCCTTTTTCTCTGATTTTCTCTTTTCTCTGATCATGACCATCAATCTAAAACCCAAAGAGATTAGATTTGCTGTTTAAAAACTACAAAGAAATACCATAAAATACTCACATTGTGCAGCATTTTTGCCCTAAAAAAACAACACATTAACAGATATTTAAATGAGTTCCTGTTAAAACGGCAGTTCACGGATGTTTCACATCATGCAGATTACAGCACTCAACATGGGGATCAGTATTTAGTCCATGACAACAGTTGAATAATTCACTTTGTGGCTTTGAAGGTGGAAATCAAATCAATCCTGGTCAACTTGAGTTTAGAGATTTAGACATTTTAACCAAATTTTGTGTTGCAGCCGTTTAAGGGCCAAATCAGATGTCATTTTTTTACATTTAGAGCTTCTTTAGGTTATTATTTCACCATTTCGTGTGACTCCTAGTTTGTTTTCTGTTGCCATGATCACCTCATACTCATGTTACAGCTTCACGTCATCGTTGGTCCAATCAGAGAAATTCTTGTTTTAGGTGTTGCTTTCATTCCTTCATCGTCTTTTCTGGAACATAGAAACCACCTGTCTGCCTCCTGTTTATACTGAAATAGTCATAAAATGCTCATCTGAATGAGGATTTTAGTGTTAAAACACTGTTTTAAAAGAAAGTTCGCTGATGTGGATGTAGCTGCTGACAAATTAACTATCTACACTGCAAAAAGTTACATCAGTTTCAGCTGATGTCATGATCTGATATTTTTAAACTCCTTGCAATGTGTTTACAATGATTATTCTCTCCCATACCATGAACGTTAACTTAAAATCTGTCATAAAATCCTTCACACTTCAACTTAAACATTTATACAATCATTTGAACAGTCTATCTGCCGGCCATTATATGGTTTTAAACCGCCTTTGTGCTATTTTTCTTCTTAAAAACACAATTTTTGTAAAATGATTTTCTTGTTTGATAGAGGTAATACAAAGCATTATTTCTTCTCACAGTTTTGCCTCAGCAGGCTACACTGACAAAATGCAACATGAGAAATGAAGGATACAGCATTTTTGAAGTTAGACTCATTTTGGGACTAAAAGTGAGAATAAATCAGCCTCCGGTGCTTCGATTTTGTCTCTTTCCCACCAGATTCACAAAGAGCTGGAACTAATGCTTATTTCCATTATAGAATAAACTGTTGATAATTCTTTTCGGCTGATTAATGGCTTGGCCAATGAAATGTTAGAAATTTCTCCAAATAAATTTCTTTAAGTCCAAAGTAACATCTTTAAATATTTAGTCCACCCAACAGCTCAAAATCCAGAAATATTCAATTAACCATCACATGAGA
>JAPZDY010000004.1:19494732-19520904 GCA_029783645.1 Ctenochaetus hawaiiensis | reverse complement strand
TGAGAGACAGTAATCAAGTGTTTTAACTGTAGTCAAGTATAAGAATTTAAATGTTTTTGCACTGTTAGTCTCCTTCTCCTTCTTCTTCCTCCTCTGCTGGATGAAAAGACTGAGCTGACGATTGTTGTAAAAGCATCTCTCCAAACTGAAGCTGGATGCAAACAACCTTGCCAGCTGGAACGAATCATTTGTAACATCAAGGTATCATCGTCATCAACCCTCCGAGGGCCGAGGCTCCAAACATGACAAATTCCTTTTTATTGCTGAGCCACTTGAAAATTCGGTGCTCATTGCTGCTTTTTGTCTCCGGCAGCCTTGAGGAGAAGTTTCCTTGTCAGACGCATTTCTTTAACAAATAACACCTTTAGGGAAAATGTCTGCCGAGGCCGGACGTCTGTTTGTCAAGTGGAGACGGAAATTGGCAACGCTGTTTGTTTGTAGATGATGTGCTGCCTCTGTTTCCTGTCTAATCCGTTCAGATTTTCACATATAATACATCAGTGACATGTATATTCTAATTCCTGTGTGTGAGAAGTCCTGCTGTGTGTAATCACTATCAATGAGAGGCCCTATTATGGACTTATGGTGGGATGCTATTGAGTTTCGGGGAAAATATCAGTTGCTAAATGTCAGTAATCCTGCTCTGGCATTTGGCAAATTGAAATGGATTTTTCTGCGGTCGATGTTTTTCTCAACAGCCACATTCCCCCCTGCCTTTGCCCTTCAAACACAAAGAGACGCTCAGCATACAGTAATTGCTATTCAGCTGTAAAGTACTCCATAGTAATTCAATACTGGATGTGTAGTATTTGCTGTCTCGAGCATTTGCTGCATTTTATTGTGAGTTTGCACTCGAGTGTCTCTTGCACATCGAGTGTCTTCAGTCCCGCCTTAAAGCTCGGATCTGTGTCGAACGGGAAACAGCAGATTCACGAATACAAGTACAGTATTTTTGTCCTCGGCTGGCTGTTCGATCTGTCGTGCCTGTTGGCCATCTGCAACTACAAGCACTTAAAAACTCAGATGTTACAGTAAGATAAAGCTAAAACTGTCATAAATGAGCAGAAGAGGTCATTTTCTGTGATTGGCTGAACGTTCTGGCTCGATGTTCCTCTAAAAATAACCCTGAACAGTAGAAGTTATAGACATTATGGAGGAGGGAACATCCTTAATCTCCATTTGACGATAAAAGGCGAGTGAGTGGAGCAGGTGGTCTGTTCATGGAGCTGCTGCATCTTTATAGCCAGGCTGTCTTTCTCGCTGCATTTATTCATTCAATTTATTGTTTGATTTATAGTTTATTAGTTTTGACAAAGTTCAGCAACTATAGGCGACGTAAAGAAAGTAAGAAAAAGTGATTTAAAAATTAGAAAACAGTTGCCACCACACATTGTAGAAAGAGAAGAGAGGGATAAAGAACGAAGGTTCTGCACAATGTCAGACTGTATTTTCATTTTCAAAGTTAAAAACAGCAGCTAATATTGTGTTTATTGTAATTTGAACTCATTAATTTAAGTAATCTGTCCCAAAATCAGTGTATGTAGAAAGATCTGTTCAATAAATGACACTCTCTCTCCTCAGACTAGAGATTGATAATATTTTCTTAAAAAATACCTAGGTTAGGGCTTCAGCTCCACATTTTTCAAATAGGATTAGTCTTTATTATCTGTATTGTCTATTAGATATCAGAAAATAGTGAAAAATGCCAGTTTTAATTTCCCAGGTGGAGTCTTTGTCATGGTTTTGGTCTTTAGTTTTGTCAATACTTGTTTTATTGTTTAGTTTCTTTCCTCGTGTGTAATCGTTTGTGTCGCTTTCCATCTTTGTTCCCTTTCCTGCTTCTTTGATTATTGATCAGTATCACCTGCCTCTTATCAGCCTTCCCTCCCCTGTGTGTTTAACTCTATTTCTTCCTCCTTATTTATCAGTTTGTATGTGACTGTTTTCATTCAAGTCGTTGCCTGCTTCTGTTCCTGCATCCTTTGTCCTCACTTTTCTGTTACTCATGCCTTTTAATGCTCCTGAAGTTTCTCTCATCTGTGAATTTAACTCTTTCACAGCAGCAGCAGTGTTAATTCTGCTTTTAGATTGATGTTGCTGCTGTGTAATAAGTCAAGATTTTATTATTATCTTCTTATAATAAATAAGAACAATCTATTATGGCACAACCCTACTTAAGATTATCACTTTGTATAAAAAAGTATAAAAAAGACACAAACAAACAATCAATATTTTACAATGGAACTTTTACATTTCAAGGCAAAAACTCAGTCTTTGCATTTGAACTTGCACTGACAGCATTAAGCCACTTGGGGGCAGTAGAAATAGGTTGTGAAGTAATCACTAACTTTGTCTGTCTGCCGGGCAGGTAGTGTAGGGAGGGTTTTGAGAGCATTATAGCTGGAATTACATGACATGATAAAAGCTGTTTTATTGAACCAAAACAGTAAAAAAAAAAGGCAGCTGTAAAACCAAAACAAGAGCTGAAAGACAACAAAATGCTAAACAGGGCTCAGGTGATAGTTATCTGTCGGTGTGTCACTAAAAGAAGCTTGTTAATATAAAAATACAACTGATTATTAACATTAAAACTGGTTTGAGGATCCAAAATGTTTAATTTATTGTACTGAGATGCTGTCAGATAAATGCAACTTGAAAAATATCCCTTCTTCAACATCTATGAAACAAAAGAGCTACATCTTATCCAGCTGCAATGGCGGTTTATCAAATAAAACAAAGAGTCCTTTTCAATGAGGAACAGTCATTTAAGGTGCTGTGAGGAAGAAATAGACATGTCATTCTCTGCACACAGGAGAGTCTTAAAAGCAGCACAATAACCTGCAATCAATCATGAAATCTCCATGTGATTTGTTTCTGACAGGTAGACTAATTCTGCTCACACACACACACACACACTCACACACACACATCAGTGTCTCAAAGTGCCACAAGAAGCAGCTTTTTTCCTTTTTCCACTTTGACAAACTCTTCACTTTCTCAAGTGTGCGAGATGCAGCCTACGCAGCCGAGCGCTGAGCTTCACCAAACTGTTTCTCTGAACATATGGCAGTGTTTTTTTTCCCCTCTTCCTCCTAAAAGTTTGCTGAATCCAGATGGGGAAGTGAATATTGTAGAGTGTTTAATCCTTTATACTTGTGGGGATTATGTTCCATTTGATATCAGATATGCATTAGTCAAATGGGTTTTGACTGCTTTCCTGTCGCAGTCACGCACCCGAGTACACGTGTGCCGACACACACACGCATGTACACACACACACACACACACACGCTTACATGCTGATGCTCCATTAAGACTGGGATTTGCAGTATTGATGTTAATAGCTAAAATAGAAGATGGGTAAGAAGGGTGTTTTTCCTTCTCATTGTTGCCCCCCTGCAGAGTCTAATCCAGATAAAAACAAACAGATTCTTTTTTTGGGAGGCCAGATTAAGTTTCTCTGTGATGTCTGTGGACTATAATGATGCGGTATCATGCCATCAGAGCAGATTAGTGTTCATTTGACCTGGATTGAAGGATTTTCTTTTCATATGTCACTGCTGATGAGGGTGATACAGCTGAAGTAGCATGCACACCACGAGCATCAACATCAGGGTATTTGTTTTGGTTTTTTTTGCCGCAGGAAGGAAACAGGACCCACTTTAGGAATGATTTAACTTTCATCTGCACGGCACAAAGCAATGATTTTAATGTGAAAACACAGAGAGAGGAGCTGTGTCTCACTTTTCCAAATGACATTTTATATTCTCATCACATTTGCCTATTTACAGACACTCTGTTTGCTTGTGTAAACACTTCTCCCACGAGTTGATTCTTAAACTAAAATGTGTATTTTCTAAAAAAGAGGAGCTGGACGGATATTGTCTATTGTGATCCACTCATGCAAAACATTAGAAACATCCTGGTTAGCTTGACTCAACTTAAACTGGCAGAAAGGGTTTAAACTTTTGAGCATAATTAATTAAAATATCATAATACTGAGATCTACTTTGTTCTAGTTCACTTTCTGTCTCACCAAAAGGGTCTTTTCTGGAGCTGTCAATCAAATTGTGTGATCTTCATCAGTTTCTGAGCGTTTTATAAGCTGTTGATTGATAAAACTGGACTGGAAAGCCATTTTTTTGCTTTCAGCTAAATTGAAAGCAAAACAAATTAAGGTACTCTGTCACATTGATGCTATTATTATATAAAAATCCAATTTGCAACATTGCCCATAAAAAGTTTAAATGCCATCAGATATGAAAGATTTATCTGCCGTGGTATAAACACTGTGGTTTAATTGCTGACAGTTAACAAATTATGTCAAGCTGCAACTAACAATTATATTTTCATTATTCATTCATCAGTCAATTATTTTGATTAAATGATTGCTTGTTCATAAAATGTCATAAAATTATATAAAAAAAATCCCTCACACAGAGCTCAGTGTGATGTCTTTCAAATATCCGTCTGACCAACAATAAAAATTTCAAATATATTCAGTTTGCAATGGTTTAAAATAGAGAGAAGCAACAAATCGTCACATTTTGAGAAGCTAAAGTTAATGAATGATTGTCCATTTTTTCATCCGCAACCACTGGATGATTAATTTCTTGTCAATTAACACTTAAAGGGTATAATTTAATTATGTAAAACATGCAGCTAAATACTGTCTATAATTAATGTTAAGGAAACATAAATCTACACACACACTCCTTCACTTGTAGTCACCCAGTAATTGTAACTGCATGAATTTAAAAAAACAGCTGTACAACAGACCATCGCTGTGCAGGAAATCTGTTCTCTGTTTGCTAATATTTTGGACTAACACTCATGTCATCAAGAGGAATATTGTGTGCAAAGCTTGTGGAATTTTTATCCAATGTTTTTTAGGTTTTAAAGCTCTTATAAAACGTTTGCAGATTTGATGCTTACAGCTGTAAAAAAATAAGTGGATAATAAGGGTGTTTTTCCTTCTTCTTGTTGCACCCTGCTGAGTCTCATCCACATAAAAATAAATAGATTTTATAGACCGGATTACATTTGCAGAGTGCACAGTTTTCTGTCTGGTGTTTGTTGGAGAAACTTAGAAAATGAATAAAACTCCTGCTGTGGGAATTTGGCTGAGAAACACTGTAACTGAGTCAAAAAGGGAGTCGGAGTTTGTTTTTTCTTGCTCAGTCAGAATAGCTCATCCAAACCTTTATTTAAGATGTGAGGCTGCACCCTGAGCTGCTGTCTCCTCCCATCCGGGAGCCACATGACAGCTGCGTGAGGTGACTGCCCCCTCTGCTGGGCTCCACAGAGACCAGCAGCCTCCAAACCTCCCACTGTAGATGAGTGATGAACTTTACAGCAGCTTGTTCGCCTTTTCTGCAACTTCAGTGCGAGTCATGTCCGTCTCAGCCTGAATTAATGCAGCATGTATAGAAAAATGCTTATTGCTGTTTCTTTGCATCAGTTCAACTCTATTTCAGTTCATCAATGCAACGAGAAGATAAGTGAAAAACTAGTGGAATGTAACATTTAGTGTTTTTATTTTAGGCTATTTAATAAGTAATGAATATAAATATTTTATTTTCACTCAACAATTTATTATGCTTTTTTTTTTTAAAGATTATAGTTCATATAAAACATTTGAGGAGCTTCAGTGAAAAAATATCCATCTTGGAATTGAGTCCTTGAAGTTTTATTTTCAGATGAAAAGTGAAAGATATCTGAAAGTATCTAAACCCATTTTCAATAGAAATGGTCTTGTGTAAAAATATATTTTAAAAAAAATCTTTTTTTATGACTGTCCTTTGCTTTAAGATACTTCTGGGCTTAATATACTGGACATTTTTAATGGGAAAAAAAGTCTGATTGATGGAAATATTGAGGTTTTTGCAGATTTGTCAACAAAACTCTACATAAAGGTGATAAGCTGCATCTTGACCAACCAAAATATATATAATTTTTATATATATATACTTTTCCACCACTATTTTTGACTGCAAGACCCTTGTTGTAAACCCAGTTTCCAAATATGTCATAGTAATTTTTATGCTAATTACAAACAAAACTCATAACTCAAAGTCATAACAACGTCAGTAACAATGTCTTGAAAACTTCTGTCCTGAATTGGTAGCCTAACTTTGCTTTAAATTTGCACAAAACATAGAAAGGCAGCATGCTAAGCGTACATAACCTAAATCAGAGACAATATGTTGCTTACACTTTGCTAACACTCACCGGCTAAAGCGTTGTCGAAATGAGGTGAATTAGCTTAAGCTAAAAAACAAGCTAGTCAACAACTTTGCTAAGACAGTCCAACATAAAGCAAGTTCAACAACACAAGACATTACTTAGCAAGCAAGAATAAATTACACACAAATCCAACAATAAGAAGTCCATATCTTTGTTTATCTTGCACCCTTTTATTTTATGAACCAACCCTGGAGCTTGGTGTGGTCAGCTAGCCACATGGCTAACAGAGCTGAGCAGCAGCTACAGTAGCAGCAGTTACGGATTACTTCGGGAAACTCCGTAGATAACAGAGAGTTGAGGGGGACCTGCTGGAAAACATGAGAGGAAAAAAAGCAAAGAACATTTAAATTATGAGCCAGTTTCAAAAAAATCAATGACAGTTTTTGGTGTGTGAGTTCCGTAATCCCAAAGACCCTTAAATTACATAGAGCAGTGACTACAATTACAATGCACTGATCAAACTACAGAAATTATTCACACTATTACAAGTCAATACTCCCATCAGAATGAGTAAGAAGGTGCTATTTTAAGCTTAAAGAGTGACATAATGTTGCTTCGGAAAAAATTTTCCTGAAAAACTCCTGTAAATTTCCGTAAAATTTAATTGTAAGGCTTCTACTTGTGACTAAAATATAAAGAACGCAAAGATAAGCCCACGTAATAGTGAAAGCCCAAAAGACTTGAGTAAATAGCTCATGAATAAAATTAATCACATAGTCATAAACCTAATATACATGCAATAACATCTACAAATTGTATTAATTCTCCTGCAGTTTTTTTTTTCCGTGGCAGTCGGAGCTCCCGTGGGTAAACTTTGGAGGGAAGGTGTGCGTGACTGCGTTACTAGCAAAGAGTCAACCTCTTCTTCTTCCTCCGGGGAAAAAACTAGTTTGTTATCTTGTTCTTGGACGACTTCTGAAGCGAGACCCTTTCTGAAAATATGACATGAAGTAAGTGATGTGTCAGGACCTTACTTTCAATCTCAGGAGTGGCTCTTTGTTTATGCTCCAGTCTCTCTTTTCCCCCGGAGGAGACGAACACTGAGGCTTAAAAAAGAGAAAGAAGAAGAGTGAGAGAAAGACTCTGTAAATATTTTCTCAAACGCCTTAATTGAAATTGGATTTTAACTGCTCGGTAGACCGTGGTGGCAGAAATCAGGTGCCAGGGAGGTAATGTTTTTGCATTGCAAATGTAATTTTCTTTTTTTTTTTTCGCCCATTGCCCGGGAGGCCCTCAAAAATAGCTACCAGATATGTTTTTTCATGCACCATTTTCTTCAGGTTGAGCCCCTCATTATTCCAATACCCACTGCGATTACCTTTTTGGATTGAAGTACAGTGTGGTTGTGTTGTTTACTGAGCTGGAGCCTGAGTCTTTGTGGGAAATTGCGTCCTCTTTATACCCTGATGAAGCCTGATGGAGCTGAAATTTTGACTGGCTGTAACTTTTCATACCTGTATTGCCAAATTTGGTGATTTTTAATTTGAAAATCTAATGAACTGAAGGATTAAGTGTTTATTTATAGGCAGAAAAGAATTTTCATACTTCTGAGGCTAGATGAACTATTTCATATTCTGTTTGATTAGCTGGTAAATTAATTTTCACAAAACTGAAGTCTGTTTTTTATGAGCTCATGAAGTGTTGACTTGTTAGAGATTTGTGATTTTCTCAGGACAGCAACGCTACTGATTAAACATTTTTGTAAAGAAGTTAAAATAACCTCAAATATCTAGAGCAGAGAAATATAACAAAACGTATTAAAACAGCAGTAAAAATAATCTGAAAACATCAGACGTTACATTAAAACACTGACAGTGAAAGTAAGAACTTTAACCCATAAAACCTGAAATACATTTTCTTTAACATACTTACTTTGTATAATTGTACTTAAATTAGATTTTACTAATAATGGAGTAATTTTATTGTGTAGCTTAATATGACGCCAATAGAATAATGTATAATAATGTATATAATGTAATAATTTACAAACAAACGCAGTTTACCTGTTACAGTTTCCTAAAAAGTTCCTGGGACCATGAACTCCATAAATATCCTTTATATAATCGTGTTTCACAAAGTGGTGAATGTCGCTCCGTCCTTGCTTGTAAATGACTGAACCTTTCAAGGATGCCTCTTTTATATCAAAACATGTTACTACCATCTGCTACCAACGAACCTGTTTATCTGTGGAATGATACAAACAGGTGTTTTTGGAGTATTTCACAATTTTTCCCAGTCTTTTGTTGCTCATGTTCAAAACATGTTATAAGTATTAAATTCAGAATTATTTACTATTTGTATTAAACAACTATTAATGAAATATGCACAAAAATCAAAGACATTAATGGGGTTAAACATTAAACATAATGTCTTTGTACTGTTTTTAATTGAGTTTATGTTAAAAAGGATTAGGAAATGATCACTAATAATTGTTATTTACCTTTTTGGACTTAAAGTTGTATTTTGCTAAATCTGAATACTTCTTCCACCACTGATCAAATGAATCAAGATGTTAATCCAATACTGCTACCGGATGTGTAGAAAAGCAGCCGCTAACAAGTTGGTCAAATACATTTAAAAGGCCTGTCAGTTTGCATTAACAGCTTATTTTGTTTCTTGAATTGCATAAAATAAATGAGTTTTAATTACTGTGCATCAGTTAATGCATTTAGTTTCATTCTAGCACTGCCTGTAACTCACTTTATGGAAAACTGACACTTTAGTGACGTCATTCTCACAAAATGACGAGAAGGCTGTCAGTAGCTCTCAGCTAATTTTTCCCTCCTATATGTAATCTGGTCACACAGGCTGACTGCAGGAGAGGCTGATGGGAAATTACAGCTCTCTCATGTCCTGATCCCCCACAGTCTGTGTGCAGCCTGAGATCAATACCCCCTCAGAATAGGTTTTAGCACCTTTCAAAAATAGCCCCCTCAAAGCTTTTAGGTGGGAGGGCGTTCGATGAAACTTCGCCGGGCTGCAACCATAAGTGGCCCTGCAGTTAACGGCCATCATTGTCTGATTAGATGGTCGCAAACAAGGTCGTTTGAGCCGCGTATGGAGTCATATTCTTCAAGCAAAATGTTTTAACATTGACTGAAAGCTCTAATGTGGAAACTTTATAGCCATTCTGCTACCTCTCTGCTGGTGTTAATGGTCCCCATTTCGACTGACGCTCCCCAACTCCCCCTACTGTACTGCTTCCGCCTTTCAGCTTCACTGTCAAACGGCTCAACAGGCCGACTGCTGATCGCCCTGATGGATGAGCGAACAGGGAGAGGAGTCATGAGCCTCACACTCGAGCTAGTGGAGGTTCAGCGCCCCGCTACGCCCACGCCGTGCAGTCCAATCGCCTCCAGACTTTGACACATCATTTCCCCTGTGATTTGTGGCCTGATTGAGGTTGAAGGAGACAAGGAAATTTTCTGGCCTCATGAGAACAGATGGATGTTGCAGCACTGCAGACTGAGCTGAGGGTTGTTTCCTTTTTTTCTTCTCCCCTTTCCTGAAGAACCCTCTTGCTTTAAAAAGGGATTGGTTTCACGCTCCATAATGGACTGATGATGACTGGCTATTACAGCACATTTTCAGAAAACGACCTGCCATTTTTTTTCCACCCTTTTTTGGATGACAGAGAATAGACTGGCTGTCCTTTCAGGGAAAGTGACATCCATTATTTTGTGAAATACAAAATCGAGAATTTCCCATTTGTCCTCTTTGTGCTGTTTCATAAAAGATCAAAGTTGGGACCCCTCTGTTTGTGATCAAAGATGGGCAGTAATGCCATGAAATGACGCATGATGTAACATGCGTGCAATTGAGAAAATGCGATAGGCCTGTCAGGGCAGCAAATGGTCACCGTCTTTTTTCATCTGCTACCCCCCCCACCCTCACATGTTTGATCTCGTCTCTGAGAAGTGAAGCCCCCAGCTCTTCCCTTGGGACGTTTGATGTGTTGGAGATCAGAGCTTGTGATGGTGGAGGCACTTTTTGCTGGTGGGGGCTTCACCATTACCGCATGCCACATCCAATCTTCTCACCATCAGATAACTTCAAAGAATCTTCGAACCACCACCTTCCGAAAAAAATCCAGAGTTTCCCACTGGTGTTGTCTGTTCGATGAGCAGCATGTTATTGAAGTTGCCTGGGGAAAAGAAAAAAAAAAATCTCTCATTCTGCAGAAATCTATCATCACCTCAGGCCCAGAGACGTCGTAGCGCACCTCAGATTTTTTTTTTTCATCACTGTCTCACGTCTGATTCTTTCTCTCTTCTGGGCATTGATCTCCAGCTCTGCCAGTAGCTTCTCCTCTGTGAGCCCTTTCCATGTCCTCCATCCCTTATCCATTATTCATCACTCTCAGCTCTTTCTGCAAACCGGTAATACCTCTAGATCAACAGTTTGCTGTTTTTGCAATGTATAAACAATGACGCCCTGTTGCTTTTTTTGTCAGAGGTGCTAAACAGAAAACTGGATTTACATACTTTTAAACTGTGGACAAGATTTAATTATCAGACTTTGATACAACAAGAATAGGGGCCTAAAACCATGCTAGTGGTTCTGTGAGGCTGCACTGAGGCAAAGGTTTGCTTGTAGTTCAATGCAAACATCCTTTTCTTGATCCTTTAGAAGGTTCTTGGGGTCTCCAGCAATTTCATTTCATCCATAAGTGATGCAATGACAGAATGTTTGTCTGTTTTTGTCAAAGGTTCATATACTTTCTGTAATAAAACAGCTAAAAGCAAACCTCTTTCTCACACAAGATTAACAAAACAAACAATAAAGTATCATAATGGTGGATGGTAGAAGATGTGTTAAGCAGTCTCACAGTCTGAGGAAAGAAGTTGCTTTGCAGTTTAATGATGCGACAGCAGATACTTTCTGTCTCTTGTCAGACGGCAGCAGGGTGGACATACTGTGGTCTTTTAGTATCCTTTTGTGTTGGCGAAGGAAATAATCTGCACCAACAATCAAACAGTAAATCATACTACAACCTCCAAGATCTAAGACTTTACAGAAAGATGTCAACCAAATGAGTCAGATTACAGAATCATTATCTCTCTCTTTTATTTGTAAGCACCTCAAAAAGTAGTGAATGTAGTCTCATTGGTTTTCTGCATTTAATCCCTTCAGGCAGCGATCATACAGCATCCAAACATGTTCTGTGATCATCAGCAAGAAAAACAAACTTTATTAGCGTGTCTCAATGTTGTAGGAAAGTGGAAGAACATGGGGAAAACATGCAAACTCCACACACTTTTTCTGTGACTTTGCGTCCTGTGTTGTTCGTCACTTCTGCTCGCCTGCGTCCTCACATTGCATTTGTACTTACATACAGTTCAACTGGGTGATGGAGAGGCTGTTAGGACAATTCAGACATTAGTTTTCTATCATCAGAGTCATGAGCTACACATGCTGTGAATGCTTCCTTCAATCATTTTCTTTTTTCTTGCCTGGTTGAATACTTGTTGATGTAATACAATACATTTGTTTTTAATACTTTATGGTTATTGTTACGCACAGTATTTTTGTTGTTGTCATACAAGTTAAATAACTTGCACATTTATCATCCATATGGAGAGCATCTTTTAGTTTCTCTACTTCTCAGTTTAAGCCATTAATCAGCTGCAAATGAAGAAAAGTTACAGTTTGTTGAGTTTTCAGTTTTAGTCATAAGTGCTTTTCCTCTCTATTCACAGAGGAAGTCGTTGATCGCCACCAGTCTGATCGTGGTGGTGTCGCTCTTCGTGGTCGTGGTGAACTATGCAGAGAAACCCTACTTCCTCCTGCAGCCGGTATTCAATCAGACGTTCAACAGCCACTGGATGTTCTCCAAGCAGCCATACAAGGCCTTCAAGCCTCACCTGGGCTACGTTAGCATCCCCAAACAGGAGGTGAGACACACACAAACACATACCAGCATATGCAATCAAAGAAAGAGTGAATTAATCTAATTAAAATTTCTGGGTTTTTTTCATCTGTCTAGAGATGACAAGTTCTTAAGACAGCAGTCTTAAGATGAAATCATAAGTTCTTATATTTTACAATGAAGCTCTTCACCTTGTTATATTACAGTACGGGAGTCATGACTTACATCATACACAGGTAATTTTCTCTTTCATGGCGCCTTCACATCGTCTAACCTCTATTAAAGTTAACCTGCCATCACGCAGCTTCACCTTGATAACGAAGGTGCATTCAGAGGCAGTCATGCACACACAGCACCTCCTTCAGGACTTTTCTTAATTTATTATATCAGGTTTTCTGGGATGGATTTGAAAACGCCTGTTTGATGTCTCTCGCGTGCATTAATTCTTTGTAATCTCAAACACTCATGTCCATGATCCTATTCTTCTGCCTTCAAACAGCTCTGTGCTGCATATTCCCCTCACAATTTATGGAAATTGAAAAATCAAAGTCTTTTAATTCCCACCACATCAAAATGTAAAAACCAAGCTGTGGGTTTGCTGTTTAGGGAGGCAGCTGGCGAAAGCTGAAATTGTGCTCATACCGGTGGATATTGGGTAGTCACGCAGGAAAATTGTATAATTTGCTCGCATGAGATGCATGCAACGTTTCCGTCTGACAGATAATGAGTATTGTGCTTTTACTTTGGGTCGCAATGCATCTAGATTTGGAGTGGCGATGGATGCGTTGGTCTTTTATGAGAAGAGGACGCTGTATTTTCAGCAGGCTGATATTGGCAGATTAATGTGGAGCGTCATCGTCTGCCTCCGGAGAGTTTGCCTCCACACAACATGGGCCCAGAGGCAATCACATCTTACACCAATCTCTACGTCTGCACCTCCTTCTGCCTCCAGACAAGCCTGCTTAAATCACTGCCATCTCCCAATGGAGATTTATGCAAATCATAGCAAATACTGGCAGCTTCTGCAGAATTAGGCCTCTATTCAGCTCAAATTCCCCAACCTGTGAGCTCTCTATTGCAGATCAGGAAAAGGGCAACGATTTGCCTGAGTTTCTAAGGTGTTCTGCACATTTCCTGGTGTTTCCAGAGTCATGGAGTTCTGGTCAAAGTGATACTCTTGTGCTGGATGTCTTCAGCGATTATGTCCGGAGTGGAATCCTGCTGTGTGAGCTGTCAGCCTCTGTTAAGCACAAACCAACACCTCAGGAAGCAGTAATATTTCTCCTGGACGGCAAGGCAATCTTACATGATCCACAGCGAGGTGTCACTGGAGATGTTATAAACCTCTTGCAAGCATGTATAATGCATAACCAGCTAGCATTGGAACGGTCTGCCTTATTCTCCTCATTTGATTGAGTCTGCCTACAGGTGTGATAAATTGTTCCTGCTCTGCTTTTCAGGAGAAATAGAAAACATTTGTCTTGTGGCACTTTACATTCATGGCCCTGGTCTATCACTGACAGAGACAGGCACTCAATATTTTCATTTAGACCTGCAAATTTTAAATCCAGGCCCTTTGAGATGCACACAAAAGCCAACGAGAAGAGAAAGGCGCTTAATGAGAAGTCGTCTGGAGCTGGAACTCAAGGAATGTCTGTGCCGATAAAGACTTCAGTTAAGTGTTTTAATCAGTCGCTGAAAAACATCAGCAGAGTCTTTTGATCAAAAACAACAAACTTTGAAAAAAGAAAGTTACCTAACTGTCACAAGCTGGAACATGACTTTTAAAAGTAAGAGTTGAAAAAGAGATTCCAAATAACGTTGTACTAAACTTCACCTGCCAAATCTTTTCAAGTGTAACTAGACTATTAAAAATGGTGTCTGAAATCACCCACTATTTATTTTATAGTGCTCTAAATGGTATATGCATTCAAAAAAAGTGGTGTCCATTGCATGTACAATGCCTCTCCTATTTATTCCAACATGTCATGTTTTGAACAGATGTGCAACACCACATCTGGCTGTGATGATGCAAAATTGTTATGAAAAGGCTTAGAAAGTGTTTGAAATGTCAAATTATTGCTTACTATCAAGTCAAATAAGTAGTATGACTGAGGTTGGATAACATAGAAAGTGAATGGAATAAGTGGTTGTTTATAACAGAGCTAACGTTAAAATAGTTTGAATTTTTAATTACAGTTTGTTTTAGTTGTAACTTTTAGATTTCATTTAAGTGAGCTGATTAATTTCTTACAGTATGTTTGCTACTTTTAGTTACGTTTTACGTTTTAAAGTTGTTTTTAGAAGAATTAGTTTTAAAGTAGTGTAAGGATGTTTATAAAACCAAAAAAACCTAAATGTGAATGTTTACTGCTGTTCAATACAATGTTACGTACGTAGCTTTTTCTTTAACCGAGACAAACCAATGTAATAATTATTGTATAATAATTTATAGTGTTTTTTAATTAATAGTATTTGAAAGAGTGTCAGGTAAAGTTCACATCCCAGTGCGAGATTCAAGGGATGACCGTGTTTCCAGCATTAAGCTGCTTTTTATAATGATAATAAATAACCCACTTTATATTTTTACACATTCGTGCTTTAAAATCTGAGGCTTTGGGTAGATTTTGCTCTTTTCAGAAAGCGCCAAAATTATCAGGATTATAAAAGCGCACTCTCTGTTTGTGATTACTGCACGACACAGTGAAACGGCACCGTCATGAACATTAAACTGAAACATGCAGCTGTGAGGAAGAAAAGGACATAACATTGAAATGATTCAAAGGATGTAATGTTCAGGGATTTGCTGGGAGCTACATTCCAGTCCGATATATATAAATAAAACTGATGCAGCGGAGCTTTTAGTTGTTTGATGAGGCTTTACACACATCCTTAGCCCATGTAAATGTCATTAATGTTAATGGGAAGCTATTAATGTTCAATGGTGTTTTTATTTTAGAGACAGTAAGCTACTTTCAGTTTTAGAATGAACTTTAATAATACAGGAGATTTCAAACTTTAAGTGCCTTTACAGCCTCCGTCTCGTAGTGTTTGTCACTGTCACCGTGGCAGCTGGGTGTTAAATGCCTTGCTCAGGGGCTCCTCGGCAGTGGCTTTCCAGTCATAAACCCCTGTGTCTCACATGCAGTTAGTCTGCCGGCGTTCCCCACAGAGTTCAGCCAATCTGTGTGCTGAAAGGTGTGATGGAGTTATGAGCTGCGCTGAAGGCAGCCGGCGGTGATGGACGAGCCGCTGACAGCTCAAGGCTGTGATGATGTGTGTTTCAAACACTGAGAGCCACCAACCCGGAGGGTCCGGGGATCATTTCTTGACCCGTGACAGAATCCAAACATGGGAGGAAAAAAAGCAATAGCAGGTAGCTCAGCTGGAGGAATCCACAGAAGAATTGGGGTTTTGTAAGAAAGAAAATCAACAGATTTTATTTTCTTTCCAGGCAGATGATCTTCCGTATCTACAATATTGAGTCGTACGAGTGGTGAGAAGCAGAGAAGTCAGAATTGAATTAATTGTGGGGATTCTGTTTGCACTTTAAAACCCTCTTGTTTGGTGATTAAACACCCAACATGCAAGGAAGAGTTTCATGTTTGCCGCCCTAAACAGTCGTCCAGAACGCAGCACAAATGCAATTTGTATGCAAACCAGTGAGAATAGTTATTCTCCATTAAGCAAATAATCAAAGAGGGCTTATTCATGATACAATGGCTTTTTCTTTTATAACTTTCTTTTGCATTCATTTACTTAAGTAAGTTTAATCTCATCAAAACAAACCGAGCATAGTAGCTTCAATTAGGTAAATCTCCCATTTCGGATTCAGAGACGGCTTTCTTCCTCCTTTGGCAAAGCGTAGCTAAGAGCTATTATTGAAGATTTATTACAAATCCCCACGCTCCAGTAAAAAAAAAATAACTTGATATATAAAAAATATACAGTAGGATAAATGACGCAACTCCCTTGTCGTCTGTCGTCTGCACTTTTGCATTAAGACTCTGTTCTAACCTCTGAGGTCCCAAATTCAATTAACTTAATCAATTTTAGCTCTGGGAACATTGACATTAATCTTTGGGAATAAAAGCAAATTATATAGAGCCATAAAACCCTGATGAATAGTTTTTATAAAAAATTACCTAATGTATTTCATTTTATATCTGATCACACAAGCGTCTCGCCAAACCATCACTTTAATGGTATTATTGCATACATATAAAATGTAGCACAAACTGTAACATCATGAGATGAAAATGAAATAACAGGCAATATATTTTAGAAGGAAAACACACTCTGAGGATATTTTATATATATATATATATATAAAAAGCCCAACTGAGTAAAGTTAAATTAAATTAAAATTCAGCATCCAAGGTCTTGACAGGATTCCTTTGCAGAATACTCAGAATACTCTATTTTTTTGTCTGAAGTCATTTTAGAAGTCTTTAGAAAGAGCAATGTGGTGCTTTTTTCCAATATTTGAAAACCAAAAGCTAAAGCTTTTCTGTGCCCCTGAACACATAATAACCACAAATTCTGCAGAAGTTGAATGAATGATTTATAATTCTAAATTTGTCTCTTTTTTTTTACACGTGGTAAACTGAAAACTGCTCACATTTCCATACCAACTGGTGCATTTTTAGCTTCTCAGTGATTGAGGATGTTGTTGCCTGGATAAACAAACACATACAAGGGAGCTAAAAAGCTTTGTTTTCAAGCTATAAAAGAAAATGATGAAGTGCTGCAGTGTTTTGCACAGAGATATTTCCTCTCTCTGGGGTCTAGTTATGTATTTTTTTTTCTTTGAACCTCTATTGTGCGAGCTGCACCACAGCCTTGCTAATGGCTTCCTTGGTTGTTCATAGAAGTTAATAACTGTTGCTTATTGTCTCTTTCACAGCTGTAGACTTGAGACTTGTACTTGGACTTGGCTGCTGTGTGACCAGACGTACTTTAGACTTAAAATTTTAAGTCTAAATTTATAGACCACAAACATGCAGGAAAAACATTCAAGTCTCAAGTTTTGATGTCTTTGCATTAGTATAATCAGCATTAAGACCTGAAAGACTTGGGACCTGACCTGCAGTTTGCACATTTGCAAAATTTGTAACTTGACTTGCAATTTGCCTCAAGGACTTGAAGACTTGACTGGGACTTTTATGTTTGACTTAGCTTAAACATGTCTCAAATGACCTGAGACTTGACTACAATTTGAGAAATGACTTCAGAAACTTTTAATGCTAGATTTGACTTAAAACACTCAGAACAAGTCGTTTCTTGAATCAGACTTTGATCTGAGACTTGACTTGGTTCTATCCAAATGAACCTGAGACTTGACCTGAACCTGTCTTAATGACCTGGGACTTCGCTTCCTCTGCTGAGACTTGACTCAAACTCGTCTCTGCCAATGAAAGACTTGAAACCTCCTCTGACATTCTTCAGAGGTAACATGTTTGCATTGTTATTAAGCAGTTATAACCTCATGATTGATCGTTATCGATGACTTTCTTCCTCTCATCCAGCCTCTGAAGCTGCACTGTGAGCTCTGCAGCATCGTGTCCAGCTCAGGCCAGATGTTGGGCCAGGCTGCTGGCCCGCAAATCGACCACTCGCCCTGCATCTGGCGGATGAACAACGCGCCCACACGGGGGTTTGAACATGATGTGGGCCAGCGGACCACGTTGAGGGTCGTCTCGCACACCAGCGTCCCCCTGCTGCTGCAGAAACCGCAGTACTTCTTTGGCCAGGGCAACGACACCGTCTATGTCGTTTGGGGGCCGCTGCGAAACATGAGGAAGGACGGGAAGGGCATCGTGTACAACATGCTGCGACAGGCGGCGGCAAACTACCCTCATGCACGAATCTACGTCACCACGGAGGACAGGATGAACTACTGTGACATGGTCTTCAAGAAGGAGACGGGAAAAGACAGGTGAGTCCGACTTCAGTCGTCTTCACTGCATTCCACAACAGACCTTCAGCCTTTTCTCTGAGTCCAATTCGCCGCTCGGTGCTTTGAGATTTCCCAGTTTCCTTGGCTGCTATAATCGACCTTATTGATGCTGATGGTCTGCTCGATGCTTCACGCTTTCCTCATCTCAAATCCTTCCTTTCATGAGGCATTATCAAAGAGAGTTACTTAACTTTCCCTCTGAAGAGGCTCTACATGCCACTGGAGGCCATTCTCTGAAGAGAGAAGCTTTTATAAGAAGCATCAGAGGCATGAGCTGCTCGGGTTATAGACACCGGCCAAACGCTGGTCTGGGGAAAATCCAGTTAATGAGAAGGCATGATTTTGGCAGTCTTTCTAAACACTCTGGTTACAGTCAGTCTTACAAGTTCTCTGACAGCATGTTGGCGAATTTTTAATTTACAAAAACTGCTAAATTATTTAAGCTGCAGAGGAGTAAAGGATCACCTGGAAAGCTGGGAAGAGTTTTTGTTTGTTGCAGACATTTAGAAAACAGCATGTGCTAAAATTACACCCTGTTATTTCAAGACAAACCCACCTAGCAGCTCTTTTTTTTTCCTCTGTCAATTCCCCGAAGAGAATTGCAGGTTAATGACTGTAAGAATCAGGCTGCAGCTTCGCTATTGTTTAGGTTGAACCTCATTTCTCAGGCTAGCCTGCGCTCATTTCCACAGAGCTGTACACTCCCGCATGTCATCAAGACCTTTCTAAACTTCTTAAGAGGATTAACATGTTCAGTAATAGGCGTAGCATCCTTTCCATTTCAGCTCCTTTGTCTCGCTCTTATTCAGGATGGCAGGGTTAACAACGAATTTCATGTTGAGCGTCCATGTTCAGCCCGGCTCAGCTGTTCCGAAAGGCCCACAAAGCGCAGATAGAGACATGGGATTAGGGAGGGATGCCCGCGGAGAAGGATCTCATTACAGGACATAATGCTCTTGGGTGTGATGCAGCGCTTCAGTCATTACTGATTGGTAACAGAGACCAAACTCGAGCTGTGAACAATGAACCCCGTCTAATGCATATGTGATGAGCGCTGAGAGGTTCGGTCTATAAGTCTGTTTCCCCGCCCGTCCGTCATTGTTTGCGTACGCCGTAAACTCGGCTGCACGTAATCCAGTATTAAGAGGTAATAAGAGTCCGCGGTAACAGCTTTTAAATCATCCTGAAATGCAGCAGTAACACAGTATATTTAAATGAGGGAGAGAGAGGAGTAACTGTTTTCATTATGTTGAGCTTATCCAGTACGATATCACTCCAGAATTAAACTGCAGCTCTTTATGTTGCTCATTTAGCCTCGCAAACTGCATTTCTAGAAGTTTGTAGCAAATGAAGCACTTAAAAGAACTTATTCCAATTCTTCTCCTCTGCTTAATCATGCAAACTACGTTTAATAATGTCCTCAAGTCCACAACAACAACATAACAAACTTTTATAACCTCTTACTGGAGCAGCTCGTCCCGTTTGTGTGTGTGTGTAAGTGTGTGTGTTTTCACTGGGTCACTGTCAGTGTTTGCTGCATGGTGCAGGGGAACAATCAGCAGCTTGGTGGAGATGAAACAGTGATCGAACGCAGCTCTCATTATCCAGATTGCTGCGAGCGGCCTTGGAGATGCGACGCCTCGGCTTTAACTCGCTGAGCAGGTGAAGCGCAGCCGACCGACTGACTCCTCAACCGTTGCTCTGTGGTTTGTCAGTGTTTATCATTCATGATTTAAGTTTAACCAAACACAATCACATACATAGCCATCTACCACCTCAATATCTTATTTATTTATGTTTTAACCATTTAAACATTCATTTAATTTAAAAAAAAATCATGTTTCAATCAGTTACTTGTCTCCTAAATTATGTTAAATTTAATCGCTTATCACAGTTAAATCAACAACACAGAAATCAAATTAATTTAATTGCCCTGTTTGAATTATCAATACAGTGCACTGACTTTACCCGAGCTCTGTCATCAGTACAATAGGACACGGTTGGAAAAGTCCTTTCCTCCTGCAGTTCATGTGTTCCTTTGTTAGGGCAGATCTCAGCTTACTTGACAAGTGTTGTCTCATTTTCAAATGCAAATTAAAGTCTTTGTGCGCCTTCATGACGGGGTTGTTCAGCTCTGCTCTGTCTGATCAGCGAAGCAGCTGATTGGCCGCTGCAGTGTGATGTTAGGTTACGTTGTTTCATTCATTTATTTTTAACCACAACAGCCTGATCAGACTACATTAAAAAAATGTGGGCGTCTGTTATTTCCTCACAATATTATAAAGGATCTGCTAGGAAACTCAGTTATTTTGGCCAGAGATGAGGACTTAAGGAGACTCAGAGGTGGAGAACTTACGATGATCAAAACAGGGCAGAAGTAAAGACCTTCTCACTCTTAGTGACCAGGACCATCAGATTTTAAATCAGCTGATGGTCAAAATGGTCAAATGAGACCATCAAGTGCTGTCAAGAATAAGAGGAGACTTAAAAACAGACAGTTGTGTCTCAGCTCTGAACTACATACTAACACACAAGAGGATTATGGCCTTCATTTTTCATTTGCTACCATCTTTCAAAGATTGTTGTGTGTGAACCGTTGAAAGATGTAATCTGAGTTCTTCAACAGTTGCAAGATATCGATGCTGAATAACTGGTCTTGTCGGTAAAAATTCAGGGAGATTTCCACAAAGTCAATGACGGAAAACTCTCCTCCATTTTCATCCACAGCGGCTCTCTGAGCCTCATATAAGCATTCAGGTTTTTGAAAAGTGGAGGCTCAGTAATTTCGGGTTTCAGTGTTTGTATTGAACAGTATTCACTTTAATGTTGTCGTTCTTTCTGTACCAGTATATGAGCAAGCAGCTATGAGTTTTTATTGCAAAAAAACTGAATTTACCTCCAACTCTCTCTGCAGAACAAACACAGTTTTCTGACGGTGCTTCAAATCCATTTTCTCACCCATATTTGTTACTTTTTTATCCTTGTTTTTTTGTCACAGCTCAGTGCAGAATCAGGTGTTTTTGTTTTGTGTGACAAAACATAGTTTGGAGAGCAGACACTCATACGAACTCCTCTGGTGAAGGATCTTGTCATGTGTGACCCTCCGTCACTGATCAGTCATGGCGTTTGCAAACCTAAACAACTTCCTGAAATGACAAAAAGCTGTGCAGTGTGACCAAGGTTTAATTAGTACATTATTGTGGACATTGAAACAAGTTTATTAAAAAAAAAATATGTCAACATCCTAAATTGTACTTGATCAGTCTTTTAACATGAAACAATAGAATATATGCATTTAAATACTTCAGTCAAACTGCAGCTTTAGATTTAAAGTTCTGTGTAACTTCAGCTGAAAGACTTTGTTGTTGCTAACTCACATTTAAAATCAGTAAACTTTCTTTTCAGTGTGCTACATTCAGCTACTATTCCAGCATGTAAACAAACTGGCATGTAGTGTGCAATTGATATGTAGTCTGTGACACTTGTTGCACAATTCATCGCTAAAAGGAAACTGATTAGCTGCTCACAGTTGCAAAAAATAATTGGAAACCTCATGAAAAGCAAAGAAGTTTCTTCTCTCTGTGTTATTTTTAACATATGTTGGCACAGTGATCAAGAATTCCAGTGGAAAAACAGTGGAGTGCACTGATTTTTTGTTTACTTAAATGAAAATTTGTATGCAGTGCATGATGTACATAATAAGTGTGTAGCACAGATTAGGAATCAAGCATGCAACTTGAAAAATAATCATTTTAAGGTGTACAGACATGAAGGTAATTTTGTCGGAGCCGCTGCATGTTTTCTTTAAAACTCAGTTGCTGCAAAAACACAATAGATTCATCTTGGTTGCTTACACAGCGTTCTGCTGGTGAGTCTGGTGTTTGTCTGCTGGCAGGGAAAACGTCCATGTTTATGTATTTTCACACAAAGAGTCGGTGTATCTTGATGACTCAGCTGTTAAAGACCCAACATAATAACAACATCAGAGGTTCAAAAATGGCCGGAGACATTTGAAGCTTGTCATCCACCTCAGTGAACAACACCAACAAGAAACAATCTGAAAGAAAAACAGGCAGGAAGGTTTCAAATCAACGTCTGAACGGGAGCCGCAGCCTTGGATCTAAATGTATTTGACAGCCACTTAAACACATGATTCATGTAATTGCGCAGTGCGGCTGGAAGTTGGCTGAACCGATCCGTCATCGGCGCCTCCTACCTGAGCTGCAGTCGTTGTCCGCCGGAGCGTATCGGCGTGGCCCTGTTACCGGCGGGTAGATAACAGACCTCAGGAAGACACGGGACTTAAATCACAGTGTCACTTTACAACGTCGCCACCTGGGCCTTCGTGACCCGAGTTTCTGCCTCCCAGCCAGCTGCTCCCACATAGCAAGAGTATGTTCTCGGGTTTGTGTGTGGATATGTGTGTTTTCACAGGTCTGACAGCCTCTCTCTCTCTCTGACGAAGGGTTTGCGTTTACAGTTTTATTTATTCCAGTGAGTACGTGTTCATTTCTGTGGTCTTTTCCTATTCCAGAGAATCAGGAGTCTTCAGTATTTATTCCTTTAGTTAATTTAACCTTTAAAGTTCAACACACAAGCAAAAAAAATACAGAACAAACACAAAACATATACCCTTTTTTTTTTTACTGTTTGCTAGTATATATAACGTCAGTCATACTGAATGCATGTTTGACCCTGAAAAGAAAACATTCAATCTAAAGCTTTTTTTCACTGTTTTGTAACTTATGTTGTTTACAAGGTTTGTTGCTTTTTTTATTATTAACTTCTCATAGTGGTTCAACCTCAAACTGAACAATGTGAAAACACTCCTGTAACAGACATGGCCGGCCTTGAGATAAAAAGGACGTTTTGTTCAGCAAAATGTCGATATGACCTCAGCAGCTGATTGGAAGATGTTTTCCAACCAGATTTGTTTGTTTTCAGTCAGAATATGACCGAACCAATCAGCATCCTTTGAAGAGAAAGAAGTCATAGCTACAGGCATGGTTAGTTTAGACGAAAGCTATAAACAGCTGCAAGCTTTTAAACAGTATGGCGGCCGCCGAAGAGGTTTGCCTGGATGCTGCAACAGCGGCAGTTTTATCAGAACTAGACAAGATTTATCTATAAAAAAGAAGAGCAACAATCGATGGAAAAAAGTTTTCGATCTTCTTCTGACTGACTTCTGCAAGAGTAATGAATGTGAAAGACATGAAGTTCGTCCAATCACCTTCCAACTTTTTATTATTTTTGGAAACAACCTTCCCCTTTCAAACATGGTCTGTGGACTGTTCTCAGATGGACAAGTGACAAATATTCTGTGGACATGTGAAACATTGGCGTGTCAGGTTAGTTGTCCTTCACCGATGTGAAAAGATGACAAACATTCATGTTACAGTGATTCAAAAAGTAAAATTTGGCTTTAAGGCGTCAGCATGCTTCAACAAAAACAAGAGAAGAATAAAGCATTTACTTTTGTCTACTTACATTTCTAACAATCATTTATCAGCACAGGAAACACGAGAGCAGATTAATACACTGTATATACTTGTTTTTTAATGTGCAAACTTTATGGCGTCACATCTGTTTCTCAGTTAACACTGATTCTAAAAATAACAAAGACATCTAAAGAAAAGAAATGCATGTTGTGCAGCTGTTGTTTCATTTGAAAACAGGACACAGACATCCTCCGCACCATCACATGTGGATCTGCAGCTGGAATAAAAGTCGACGGTCATGAGCATCAACATGCACAACAGAGAACGAGATGCAAACAATATGAGTAAACCCATAAAAACGTAACTCGTCATGTGAAACTTAAACATGTGACCTGTAACTGCAGGATTACACAGGTTGCTTTAAGTCTTATTTACTTCTGTTTCCTCCAGTTTGCATTAAACTGAATTACTTTTTGTTATGTACAATATTAAAAAAATACCTTAAAATACTAAAAATTAAGCAGACATGAGTGTGTCACCAAACTTTTCCAAGCACTATTTGCCACAAAAGACTCAGTTTTCTCACTGTGTTTGTAAGCTGATTGCGGACTGTGATGTAAACAGCTGTTATGTGAAAACTTTTACCTCAGGTACAATGAAATAAGGACTTAATTTAGCAGCTCTGACCTAATGTGAATCCCCTAATTTGAGTGTTAATAGTTAGAGGAAATCATTTTGCGTCAGCGGCAATAAACTGAAGAAAAAGTGACACACGAACACAAATTGTCCTTAAAGGGCTCGCTGGTGCTTCAGGTTAAATAACAGTTTGACGAAAGAACCGAAAATGGATGTCGAGTCGGGGTGAGTCGCTCTAATCATAGATGAACTTAATAGCAGATGCTCCACTCAGCAGATATGTAGTGAATTTTACTTTAATCTGTTTTTATGAGCGTGAATGTCAGAGGCTGCGTAATCATCTTTCATAATCTCCAGCCGTCCACTTCACATGAGTGTAAGCACTCCTGGCAAGCCAGCGCTTACTCATCCGAAAATAGTCCTTTTTTTACTTTTTTTTTGGGTTGAAAAACAAACACCATTCAGTTCAACAGCCCTTCTGTGTTATAATCACAGTCTGAGAGATTCGGCTCAGTGTTTGTGAATGTGAACAGCTCTTTAACAAAGTCATGGCTGGCATATCTGAGACGCCCGGCATGTTTTCATTTAGAAAAAGCCCGGAGCGGCTCCATAGAGAATAAATTGGAAAAGACAGCAGAGGGGGAAGCACCCAAAGGGATTTTCTTGGGATGAGGGCGTTTTTTTGTTTAGCTAAAAACGTCCCAATGGAATAAAAAGCTCGCTTGTATTAAAACACTCAAACAAAACCTTTTGGATTTTCCAAAAGTCTCCTGTTCATTTTATTGTGAACTGCTTTAGTTTTTGTTCTGATAACTTTTGAGATTCGTCTCCATGTTTCCTGTCTTTTAAGGACAAAATCTCAAATTCGGTGAGCTCAAATTCTAATAAAATCCAAGATGTGGATCTAGAAGCTCACTGACTATTAAAATATTAAACAGGATTGCTGAAGAATTTTCTTATTTTATCATTAAATTAGCATAAATATACAAATCGGTTCATTTGAAATGAATTCAATTTAAAGAGTCAACTTTTTACCTCCCAACTAAACTTTTAATAAACATTACTTTTTTCTTTGAGTTATTGATGATGAGTTGAATGAATTTACTGATGAGATTTCACTAAACTCTTAAAATAAAAAACAAATGTCAGTCAGACATATTTTTGGTCCATCGTGCATTTGTAATTTAAATGAGATCAACTTATGTGTTAAATGTACAAAATGTGACATTTCAGCAGTAAAATCTATAAAAACAACCTAATTTTTGTTCTATTTTTGTTGTGAACTTAAATTAACCCAAATGCCTCCAACAGTGTTTCAACTCAGAGAAATCTGTAACTTAATTAAAAGTAACTGTGTGTTTTCATTTTGTCTCCCGTTGCGAAGTTAAAACCAGTCAGAAAGAGAGAAAGGAAGAAAGAAAACGTGACTGAACATGACGTGAATCAAACTTTAATAAACTACCTCGTCTGTCTGTGGTCTGAGTCAGTCACAGAGATTTTTATTTTTAATGCAGGCTGCTCAACAGTAAAATAGACAAATCCCATAATCCCTCACTTTGTTAAAATGTCATTAAACTACATCTGTTGGTTTCAGTGATTTGACAGAGAGATGTCCAGTGACGGAAATTACATATTGTGCTTCAAGATTTACTGACTTTAATTAAATTACTTCATTTTCCTAAGCGAAGCAGTCAGATCGCTGTTCTAATGCACTACAGTACGTACAGTGGTCAGTGAATGCATCATCATTCAAAGGCAGGTAAAATCTCAGGCTGCTTCACATCAATGTTGCTGTAATGCAGCTGTATTTTTTAATACTGTTATCCTCGTGTGAGTTTTTACATCCAAAATGCTTTCACACAGTTTTTTTTTCTCAGATGATCATCTGTTTAGCGTAGCTCACTTTTTTTCCTCTTCTTTGTGTTAACAAAGGGAATAAATGTGCGTTCAAACACAGTCAGCTTGGGTCAGAACATCACAGAGAAAATCAGATTCACTGAAGATGAAAAACTCAGTTTCACTTT
>JAPZDY010000004.1:19469629-19486010 GCA_029783645.1 Ctenochaetus hawaiiensis | reverse complement strand
GGTAGCATTCTTCCACTGTTTTAAAATTGCTTGATGAAACTGATTCGAGTAAGCTTGTGATGCATAAATGTTTCATTTTGTTTATATTTGTCAGACATTCACGCTCCTCAGAGGATTTATAAAACAACTTTGGTGATACCTTGACTTTCTTTTAGAGCCACCGTCAGATCAAAATTTGAGTAAAGCAATACTTTGTCTTAGTTAGTCTCAGCTGAATTTTATGTTAATACTATGAAGCAATTGCTAACATTATAACACTCTAAGCTTTGAACATGGTGAACATTGTAGACTTTATCAGCATGTTAGCATGCTTATGTTAGCATTTAGCTCAAAGCTCCACCCTCACAGAGCTGCCAGCATGATTGTAGACTCTCACTGTTATTACTTTACTTTTGTTTTTTAGTTTTATTGTCTCAGCATGTGGGTGGTCCTCCTGCCTGAAACAACAGCTAATCTTTCTTTCAAAAATCATTAATTTGGGGTTTTGCCAGAGAGATTAAGAGTCCCACGGTGGTCTCAATGTTATTTCAGAGGCTTTCTCAGCCAGACAATAAGAGAATTTGGGGCAGACACTGAATAGTGAAAATACACAGAGTCCTGACACAAAACAGGAGCCATTGCTATGAAATCAGTTGAACCAAAGTAGAAGAATGCTGTTAAAGTCATTGTGCATCGCTGAGGATTAAGACATCAGCTAAATGCCCTTAAATGTAAGAGAAAGTATGCGTAGTGTGTGTGGCACACTTTGTGCAGAGCTGAGCTCCTCTTGATTAATCTGGTTTTGTCTTTAAAGATGAGAAACGAGGTTATGTAATCAGTTTGAAATATCTGCCCAGTTGTTTCAGACGAGACGGCAGAGAAATTTGGCTTTGAAGTTTCAGCCAGCGTGTGAGTGAGAAATCGTCTGTGGGCGGTAATTTTGTGAAACAACTATCAGTGCAGGCAGACTGCTTTTGACTTCGAGTCACTTTTGAGGTTTTTGAGTGCAATCGGTTGAACTCAATTAAAAGAATAAATGGAAACAATATTACAACATCGCACACATTATTTTTTTCCGCTATTGAAAAGATATCATCTTATTCTCCTTGGGGTTTTAAAAAAGTAGGAATGTATTAATTTTTTCATTATGTCTTTTTTTTTTAAGAAAAAAATCTAAAAACTGTGTATTCTTTCCTCAAAGGTAATGGCACCTGGCAGCAGGCTTTTTAGGAAGGAGCAGAAGTTAATTATAATTTATTATCAAAGCTACGAGGCGTGATTGATAAGTTCATGGCTTAAGGTAGTCAGGAAATGAGTCAACAGCAACTTATTACATGAAAGTGCTGCTCATATCTTTGAGTCATTATGCAGAAAGTTTTCAGTTTAATAACTTTAGTGGTGTTTCTGTTTCGGGCAATCAAAAATTGCAAGTCAGCTCCGTCTGAGAAAACGGACAACATTCAGTCAGCCAGGAATACAGATTTGAAATCATCTTACCTTATTTGTTCCCTCAGATTACGAACTTTTCCCCTAGGAGCTCTGTGATGATCGCTGTTGACCACTTTCTGGAGGTCCGACATGCTGACTTTTGCATAGAAATGTTCAAAATACTCCTCATTTGCTGGACTGAGTGTGTAAATGTATGATGGGACTATGTTTAAATATATAAATGTGTTGGATTTTTCTAAAACTGACTCTTACTTCAGGCCATGAATAATCAATCACATATAAGCAGCACTGTAATAAATTTAATTTCACACAGAATCATAACGAGAGTGTCAAAGGCATCTGAAAGTTAGATAAGACATCATCGTGTATTTGTTTTGCACACATGAAAGAAGAAATGTTCCTTGTAAAACAAACAACTCAGACTCAGACCTAAAAGATCAAAAAAAAAAAAAAAAAAGGATTAAGATATAAGTGTGTTGTCTTCTCCGAGTCTGCCTCAGACTCGCTGGGGTGCTGCGAAATTAATGAGAGAAAACTGCCGGGGTGGTGGTAGGCATAAAAGCATCTGATACCTTCTTCTGCTCTGAGAGAATTATTAAAGTGCTGGTTGCCGGGCGGAGATGAGGAGATCAGTGGAAACCCCTCGCCGTGAGCTCTGTGCATGTCAGGAGAGAGGGAGGATGGCTGCGAGGATGCAGGAGGGAGGCAAAGAGACGGGGGGAGAAATATGTTATTTTTGGCTTTTGCCATTTGCACCATCTGGTGGGTCATTTGGGTGTTTGTGGGGGGTTTTGTACACGCGACAGGGAAATGTTGCAAGTGCGCAGCAAGTTATACTGATGGATGTTTTCCACATGCAGCGTGTCAGTGAACACAGCAGCTTGGATCATGCTAACAGCACAGAGTCTCCCTGCAGAGCTGTAAATGTCAAAAAATGAGATGTAGCAGCTCTCCATCTTATCTTCAGTATATTACTGTAGCTTCCTGTTATCTGTTCTGCGTAGCATTTATAAAAGTAGGCTGAAATGAATACAGCTAAATAGAAAAACAAGTTTGTTGGTTTAAAGAAGATGTTGTTTTAATTGAAGAAAACACAAACAGCTGCTCTGTCTCAGGATTTTCATATGAGAATTAGTCATCTTAAATGTAAGTATATTAATGTCACATGTTATTAATTATGTGCAATATTTATACAGATTTTAGAGATTAGAATTTCTCATCATTTTCCAAGCTGTGTACAAACATTAGGCACATTTTTAAACTGACCTCAGCTCAGTCAAAACTGAAACTGAGTTTGGTCGTGCGTGGTGGTGTTGTGGGGGGGTTGCAGGGTAACCAAACAACTGTGAGTGATGCATCAATCCTGCATCATTTGAAGTCACCAGAGACGCAGCAGGTCGAGTCAATTCTACCCTTTTTATGATTATTGAAAAAGTATAATGATTATATGAAGGCAGCACAACCTGGAGTTCGTCGCTACACTCGCACGGTTCACTTCATACGTGTAAATCCAAAGCAGCCTTTGATCATTCTGCTGTACTTAAGTTGTTAGTGCTCTGTTTACCTGAAAGCTGTGCTGTTTCTTGATGCTACTGTTGATGTTTATCTCAAAAGGACCTCCTCCACCTCTGCATCCACCTGTTGGCTCATCTGTTGTGAGCCTTTCTTGCCTCGAGGTTCAAGGTCCATTCATTAATCATTTATCAGTACAGGGTTTTAAAGGAAAACTTGTATTCACAGTGGAGTTTGGATGATGAGTGAAACCTGGTGAAGCCTGGTGGTACTGCAGCAGCATGAACAGGCTGTGGCTGCAGTGGGTTTCATGGTTTTTTAAAGATCTGTGTAACCTCACAGATGCCACTGATGCTCGGTAGATGGGTACCAATGAAGATCTGTGCAGGTTTAATCACCTGCTGCAGAGCCTCTCTGTTGAGCACCGTGGGTTTGGTCACATCCTAAGCTAGTTTGAAAAGTCTCTAGTCTTTTTTAAAGTCTCTAAATCTCAGCAAGAATTTGCACAGTAAGTTTGGTCTCTTAAGAAATAAAGAAGTCTCTGGGCTTCTTTAACCAGAGTGGAAATGTGCATGAAAAGTTCTCTGTGATCCTGATTCTCACCTCCTTCACCTCTGCTGCACTGATGTAGAAAGCTTCTGTGTCTTTGCCTCAACGATCAGATACTTGAGTTCGTTCTCTCTGCAACATAGTTCATTTCCTCCTGATGTGAATTCTTATTGTTGTTTGAAATCTGGTTGATGATGTTGGTGTCGTCTGCAAACATCACATCAGAGTTTTCTCCATGTTGTGGTTGCAGTCATGGGGGGAAGTTAGCATCATTTCTCCAGTTTCCTGATGTCAGAGCCCGGAAATACACTGTGCTTTAAGTTACTTTCTATTCCATCTGAGTTGGTTAAAGTTAAATTGTTATTGTACAGATGTGTTTATCTTATCCAGGCTCAGTAGTTGACCAGCTAGCTACATAGAATGATGTTGCTGCACAAGTCAGAAATGTTTGTGGTGATTTAGAGGTTCAAAACCAGGTGAGTTTCAGGCAACAAGCACCTTGAAAATGTGTCATTGCTCAGGTTTTAATGATTTATTTTATATTGTCCTTCAAGCTCAGTTTGAAATGTTGTGAATTGGATTGAATAATGCAAACACTGATGATGCACCTTCAATGTGAAACACAAGACAAACTTTAAAAGAAAAACCCACCAGAATCTAAACTTGATGACCAGAAACAAGACCTTTAACCTTTATAGCTGCCACTTCTAAGCTGCAAAGCATTTTCTGGAGTTAATGAGCCATATTTTACTGTTGCACACCATGTTTGGTGGTGATCTCATTTTGTATTTTACCCTAAATTATCCATCAGAGGCTGCCTCCCCTAAAAAGTTTGTTTTCAGAGCTGATCATCATGAGAGCAGGCAGACATTGTTCTCTACAAGCCAAGTGAGATCTCATTTAGAAAAGGCTGAGTAGTGACGACAATGTAGGCAAACAAATGTATCATCATCAGCAGCTTTAATGCGCTGACATTTTTCTGGGACTCTTCAGGGAAGGTTTCTCCACTCGACTCTGGTATTTTCATCATGTTATGGTTTTGTCGGAGTCCTCAGCCTTTTCCCCACTGATCTCCGTCGCCGCTAAAAATGGAGCACAATTTGACTTTGGTGGCAATAAGCTCACTGTGTCCGAGATTAGTTATTCAGTGGGCACTTCACTCTACAAAATCCTCTGTGCAAAATGTGAAATGTCACTATTGGCTGTTTGGAGACACATCAGCCTCCACACAGGGAGTTCAGAGCCTCTCTGTTGTGTTTTTTTACCAGCCCTCTGTCCTCCATCCTCTCACTGCACTCATATTGACATGTGCTTTAGGGGGAGAGCATGGTCATTAAACTGGAGGGAGAGGGAAAAGGCAGAGAACAGAGGGTCAGAGCTGAGAGTACAGCAGAAGAAGAGACAACAGAGTTAGAAGGTGAAGAAGAAGAAGAGATATGAAAGGGTCAAAGGGCGAAATTGTGGATGGAGGTGATCAAAACACAGAGGAGCAAAGATCAAATGTGAACAGGAAATAAGGAAAAAAGGGTCAGTGAAGAAAGAAAGAGGGAGGGAGAAATTTCAAAAACAGCTAAAAAATACTGAACCAAAAACAAAGAAAACCTCAAGGGACTAAAATCCAATATCATCCGGCCCTGAAGCACTACAGTACAAATGAGCAACCCACAAGGAAAGAGAGTGTTACATATCTGAAGACAAAACTGAGGAAAGCAATTGAATGAGCTGTCTTTCGGGATTTTTACTGGAATGAAGGCAATACGAGGTGATATGAAAAATGTCTGCTGGCACCGCACAGTAATGTGATGTGCATGTAGCAGGTGCAAGCGGTGATTTTCATTAGTATGTATTTAAGGATGCAACACTTGATCATCATCAGCCCCTCAGATACACATGTTTATGTGCCTGCTGGTTTGAGTGCATTTGCTGTTTTGGTGGCCCAGAGACATAACTTCATATTAGGGAACAGAAAGTAGTCGCAGGCAGCCAAAATATTGTGTAGTTTGTGGGGCGACTGATGACTGTGGCAGTAGAAGCTGCTGTGTTTTCAAAGTGCTCTGAGTTGTCGTGGCGTCATGTTGGAGAGCGCAGTTTCACGACAGTTTAAGTCGTTTGCGTTGAATGTTTTCTTGCAGACACCTCAGAACGTCACAGTAGTACTCTGCCTCAACAGTCTGACCCCATGGGATTAAAATGTGATGCAAATATCAAAGAAAACCACTTGCATTTTCTTGGAGACTGCAGACTCGTCCACTGCAAAGACAGCTGTTTGGCCCTTGAGTCGTAGCTGTAGACACAACTCTTATCACCAGTTATGATCTGCAGCTTGAAGTTCAGCCTGGGCCTTGCAGAGTCGGAAACACTGCTGTTTCTTCTGAGAAGTCATGAAATCGCGAGGCTGCACATGCCAGTGATCACAAAAACATGTGTAAACTCAGGTGCCGACGATAAAAAAAGCAATGAAACCTGAAGTACTTACACTTGATAGGTTATTGATTGCACCTGCTGCATGCACGTCAGTGTGCAGCGCTCAGTTCATGTGCAACAGGAACTGTCTCGGGAATAAATAGCACATTTGTTAGGAACTATTTTCAGCTGTGGATAAATATACACAGTAGGAGGTTTAGTGAGTATTAATTTGCAGTATAGTGACTCAGAATGAACAGCTGTGTCCATGTGTTCATTGTAATGGCAGAAACAGTTCATCAAGTGCAAAGTGTTTTTTGAAAATCCAACAATATCAGTGAGCAGCACAGAGTAGGAATATATACGTGGTTATACGGCATCTATCTCGATGTTATGGGCAATACTTCAAATCATTGTTGGTTTTGGGATTTGGGGACAATAAGAAAAAAAATATAGAATATAGTCAACCTTATCTCTTAAAGTCATTGAGCAGCACAGTGACAAATGGGCACTGACAGTTTTATGGTGTTCTGGAGGAAACCTGATCCCAGGAAGATAAGAGTAGATATACCGTCAGTGTGTATCTTTAATGTGAGACACAGCAGACTTGTTTTATTTTGAGTCTCACAGCTTTTTTTTAACGCAGCAATCGATTCAGTAAAAAGAAAACATCAGGAAAAACTTTGGATTCAGTGACATGTAAATTAGAGAGGACAACTGCTGCTGCAATAATTTGTCTCAAAAACACGGTTTATTTAACACACCTGCTCTTGTAACGGTTGGGGATTAGTTGTTTTTTTTTTTTTTTCTTTCCTGAGACTTCTTGGTTCATTAGCGAAGCTCCTTTGTTTGTTCAGTCTGATTTCATTAGTTTAAGGACTCGTACTCGTGTTGATTGGGACGTTGTGTGTTTTCAGCTGGGAGATACTCTTCATTCAGTTTAAGAGGGTCTCCTGATATTTTTGTGTAACATCTGTACATGAAGGAAATGAGAAGCCGGAAAATTAGCATGTGAGAAATAAGAAAATACAGTGCAAATGTGGTATTTCTTCTCTTATGTCCATTACATCAGTGATGTGGCTTAAATTCCAGCCCACAAACATCAAAAGTAACAAATTCATGTTCATTTCTATTCATTTTTTACCTATTTGACTGACTTTTGGACTGATTTTTTACTTAAAAGGCACAGTTTCCCCAAAAAGGTGCAATTTTTTTGCAGTTAAAAAACATTTTTAATAAAAACCTGTAGAACAGCACTACATTTCAATTGACAACACAAGTGGAACATCAAAACACAAGCCATTTTGTCCAAATACAACATGAAAATCTCAGATTTCAACTGTAAAGATGGATTTTGCAGCCTTTGCATATTATTAAAAAGCAGTAATAGCAGTGAAACCAGCTGACGTAGGAGCTACAAACATAATTCATTCAGGAAAAACATTTAAAACAAAGTAAAATAATGAGTGAGCTACTAAAATGAAGGGAAAAACAAATGAACTGTACAAATAACTGGCATGCTATTTTTCTTCAGAGATCAGGCTGAGAAAATACCCCAAAATAAAAAAAATTAAACAAAATACAAAAAAACTGAACATTGAAAACAGTACAAAGCACAGAATCAACAGCCATGAGCCTGAGATTAAAAGAGGCCGCTATTCATTATGGAGACAACAAACAGAGGACCTTGTCTGTTACCAATGCCACATTAATATTTTACACTGAGCAGAAATAAATGTTCTGTGCTGGATTCAATAACATAAACAGTGAAATGTTATCAAAGCTTTGAAAAATGAATTCAGGGTTTTGTGACCCTGCCAGAAAATTAAAGTGTCCCCTTTCTTTAGACAGTCAAAATACTAAAGTTTGGAAAAACTATTAACAATCCTTTCATATTAGTTGGCTCAAACTTCAGTTCAACTTTAAAACACACACCTGAACATTTCTGCAGTCTAACATCCATCTTTATCACAGGAAACTGTGTGTTTTGCAGAAACTGCTTTCATACCTGTTTTCTTATTTTTCATTTGTTTGACTGTCAAACCAGTTTAAAGTTTTGGACCAACTGGTGGTTTGAACTTCTGATTAGATGTTTTTAGGTTGTAGATTTTCTAAAATTGATTGAACAGGAATGTAGGTACATTTGTAGGCCAGTAAATAGTTTATAATTTGCCTGATATCGAACAAATTTGTCAAGTTGTTACAGGCCACAATGTCAGACTCTGTCACATCTGGACTGAAGCAAGTTTATAATGCCAGTATGCTGCTTTTATCAATTTGGTTTTATTGTGCTGCTCTGGTCTCATTGTAGCGTATTAACTTTGTATTTCTACATTTTTTATTATGTTGACTTTTCTGACTTTTATTCAACACATTTCAGTGTTGTTCTCTTTTGTTTATAATAGCAGCACAAAACTGCTAAAACCCCACTTTAATAATACAAAAATCAAAATGCTAATAATCTCATCCTGAGTTGGTTTAAAATATTCACCTTAATTCAGGATGTGAGCACTAATTGGTGTTGAGCACACAGTCCAGCTGAGGCTGATGGGAATTTTATTAAATTTGCAGGTATTATGAAACCAAAAGTACTGGACACATTAACTTTTTTACTCTCAAGGTGGCACAAATTCAGACATTAATAATTATCAAAGTTATACGTCCTTATCAGATTTAATGGCAGTTCATCCAAATGTTAGCAAGATATTTTAATCAAAACCAAAAATGTCAAACTCCTAGCGGCCAAAAATCAGTAGGATTTATCCATTTGAGGAGAAAAACAGCTGTACAACATTTTATGCCAATCAACCTGAAATTTGCTGAAATATTTCAGTCTATAAAAGCAGTGGATCACCAGGAGCTAGCATGACTAAAAACCTCCACATAACCAATATCCAAGGGTTTTATATTAACATTACATGCCAGTAAAGTAGGTCAAAACTGAAGTCAGCCCTCTGAAGGCAAAAACTTTCAGTATTTTTGACTTCAACTCATCCGAACAAAAGATTGAGCTTCTTTACATCAACAGGCGTCTTCTTCTGTGCGGGTTAATGTCCTCTTCCTGGGTATTTAGCATTGCATGCTGGTACAAAAGTAAACAAAACTAGACTTGAAGAAAGCAAATTGTCTTTTTCATAATGCAGGTTGTGGAGGTCACCCCTGACGCTTCATATTGCCTCCCGGCAGAATTAAGTAATGCCTCAGCAAGCCTGCACGGCTGCATTGCTCATTCCCATCATTAAAATAAATTGCTGTGCTCTGTGGTCTGTAAAAGAAAAATGTTACCAAAAAAAAAAAAAAACTTGTTTTCACCCCGCGGCGCTGCTCAGGATTTTGTCACTGTGTTGTTGTCCCAGAGGCTCCTCAGCTGCTTCAGAGACGCAGGAAGTCACAGTTTGTTGTTCCTTCTATTGAAAACTCGCCTTCGGTCAAAGATGACAGTATGTCTGGCAGCCTGTTTGTATGAACCAATCAATTAATAACAAACAGTTCATTTGCATCTGGCTGCATCCTGCCAGAAGAAAATCACATTTCTGGAGAGGAAAAAGGAAGGATGGAGCCTGATGTTCACGTTTCTGGAGTTCGGATTTATTTTAAAACAGAACATCAACACTCCTTGTGTACGATGGTTAAATGATGCAACTGAAGCCCAGAAAATAAACAAGACTCTGCTCAGGTGGCAATTAAGAAAGAAATAAATGGTTGAAGGAGACCTGATTTTGTCCGATGAAATGCTCCTTAAAGAGAGTCTGAAGAACCTGAGTAAAGGGTGGATGTGTTGGAGGGCCTCAGTGTGTCCACGAAAGAACGGAGGGTACAAAGCTCCGGATCACAATATTAAATGTATGTCTTTATTACAGCACTAAAACAAAATGCCCTGCAGTGATAAAAAATCAGACCTTAAAGGAGTGAAAAAATCATTGTACTACTCGACTGAACAACAGGTTGATTGTGAGATTAAAAGAAAAGATTTTGCTTCTCATTTGCAAGGTGATCAAAAGCAATACCTGTCTAGACATCCACATTAAAAATTGTCTAAATTTGGTTGTAAAATGAATTGTGTCTCATAGAAATCTAGGTCTATGTGTAAAACATTGATTTATTAGCCCTTAAATGAAAAGATTTAACTGTGGAATGGATCCTAAATACATTTAAAACTGCAGAACTTAAAACAAAGGCTCTGGGAGAGGGAATTTATTGATTTTATTTGATAAAATGCAATTCAGTTTTAACAAAAAATTGAGTACAATTAATAATAAAATGATTAGAAATGTCAAAGAGAGAGAGTGTGTTTATTTTTAACTTTTCAACCAAATAAAGCCAGTTTAAACTAATTTATAAAACAGTTTCTAGACTTTTCAACCAGTCAAGTTACCATCCCCTTAAGTTCAAGTGCTTTTCCTTCTGAGCCACATCTTCCTGAGCTCAATTATGTCAAAAAAAAAAAAAAAAAAAGAAATAGTGTATTTTAGAGCACAAAAGTTTTGGATCAAGGAACATATTGGGTTTAATTAAGCAGTAAATCAAAAAAGGAGTATTATCTAACATCATTGGGTCACTTGGGGACATTTGAATCAGCTGTAAACACATTAACATATAATCAGCTAATAAAGTGGATTCAGTGAGCAGGTTAGCAAACAACAACTTATTAGCATATCCAACAGACACAGAGGACCATTAGCTCTCATTTTAGGAAACAAAAACCTTTGTCCAGGTGCTGGAAGGCAGAATTTGTGACTGGCTAACAGTTTCCCTCCATTTACAGTGTTTGTGCAAAGCTAAGCTAAGCTAAGCTAACAGGTTGCTAGCAGTAGCTTCATATTTAGAATACAGAGCTGAGTTATATTTATCTTTGAACTCTCAGCAAGAAACAGGTTTTTCTTAAACTAAACTGTTCCTTTAATCCATTATCATGATTTATGGCTTGCCAAGTATCTGAACTTTTTAGTTTTTTTAAGTATTTCTATCACCTGTTGATTATTAGACCCGGTGCCCCTGTAGCATGAGTGTCTAATATTATATTTTAATTGACTTCTGTCCGACAGATAACACTAACACAGTCTGAATCACCTCCTCACAGACTAAAGATCATCGTCTCACAATAGAGTTGAGTTATATTCCACTAAGCGTGTTTGACAGGTGTCATATAATGTTTGTGCAGCTGCAGAAGCTTTTTTTATTTTTTTTTTTAAATCCGCGCTTCGACTTCACCGGTCGTCAGCACGGATTTTCCCGCGCACACGGACAGCTCCCCCGCTGTGAATGTCAAGTGCGAGTTATTGAACGGAGTTGGCGGTGGAGGAGCTTCTCACTGATCCCGGCCAGTTCTCCACCGCTCCTTTAGCCTCTGGCGCTCGGCAGGTAAAGCACAATAAGCTCCAGCTCAGTCAGACTTGGGGGGATTATTTGCTTTAGACCCTGCTCAGAGTGTCTGACTTCATTTCTTAAACACCCTTCATTTTTTTTTTTCCAGTAGCAGCACCGTGGCGTCCTAGCATGTCAGTCCCAATAACTCCCACCTCACTTGTCTCAGCTTTTGTGTAGGAGAGAGCGAGAAAGACAGATTCAACTGAGCTTTTTCTTTTTCCTTTTTTTTTGACTTTCTGTCTTTTATTTCTGTTTGTGCCACAAACACAATTTATTATGTTTTATTTTTCAAGCGAAGCCGTGGCAGTGGGAACCGAAAGAGACTCAGTGAAAAAGCCAGGCGGTGTCGAGCCAGACCTCATGACACCTTTGTTTGCCATCTTTGAGAAAAAAAAAAAAAGGATGTGTATTTCGGCTTTAACAAAACAAGCAAATTGCATTCTCCCTGTCCTCGGGGCTCTGGATGTTATTTGTCCCCTGCCAAAGCAGCTTTCACACCTCGCCTTATCTCTCTTTTAAATTGGCCACACAATAAGAGCATCCTCTCTGCGAAGTTGTCCCATTATAATTGCGATAGGTAAACACATCGCCTGTTGCAGACCTTGAATTCTGTCAGTCGCTGTGTTCATCTGCTCTCCCAGACATCTGCTTTGAAATATTACTTATCAGGTCAGCAGATCCCACCCCCTTTCATTTATTCCAGCTAGCTTTTTTTTTTGTTTTGCTCCGGGATATTCAGCACTCGAGTGGGGATGTGTGGTATATATATGTGTGTGTATAAATATATATTAATAAGTGTGTTTGTGTGTGTGTGAGAGTCTGTGCGCCTCCTGCTAGAGTGGCAAATGGCTAATGAATAATGCAGGGTAATGGTGATGTGTTGACAGCTCTGACGGCTGAGAGCTGCCGAGCTGTGTATCACTGATAATGTGCCATTTCCCTTCTGTGCTCCTTCACTATCCTTATTACAACAAATTGTATTTTTTGCTAATTTCACCTCCTCATAACCCCTGCGTGTGTGTATGTGCAAAAGTAAGAGTTTTTGGGGTTACCCAAACTACAAACCCAATGACATTGTGCACACATAAGGATAATTGATACTCAGTTTTAGTTTATTTTGGTTTCTTAACTAATTTTAGCTTGTTTTAGCATTAATGCTCATTGAGCTTGGCTTTGGTGTGGCTGCAGAAGTCAATCAGTTTTTATCTTCATTTTGACTTTTCCAGTAATATATCAACTCTAAACCAAAGGATAAACAAAATCAAGTTTTCTCTCTGTAGCCAATCAGAGTCTGAGGATACTGAGATTGAGACATCAGTATTTGTATATCAGTTCCCTAAGGCATAGTTTACTTTTTTAACTGGCAGTTAAATATCCTGAGTTATAAAGGGTCGTTAAAGGTCTATAAACTATTATTCTTAAGCCAAGAAATAAAATAAGCTAAAATATTACAGAACGGGACGGAAAGTCTTTCCAGCACTTCTGTGAATCCACACATCAGCACACGTTCAGTGGGTTGGGTAGTTGCACATAAAAGGTAAAGCCAGAAAGTGTGGAAATGTCATTAATCTTGCATGTGTTTGGTCATAAACTAAAGTTTTTAGGGCTTTTTTATTTGATGATGGCTTTAGGTGAAAAGTTTGAGAGTCACTAAACCTATTTAACTTTATCCTGATGAGGGCATGAATGTTTGTTGTGCAGATTTCTGGATCACTACAAGGTGAAGCGCTTTGAAATGTGCTCATCTGCAATCACCTGTTTAGCTGTTTGCAAAGGTTCATTACTTTAACTTTGACAGCTCGAAGCGTCGTCCTGCTTTAGGTTAAAAAGAACAGCGGTTTCCATCACAGACGTACTGTCACACTGTGGTGATGCTGCCCCTTTTTCTCTCATCGTCAGTATCCCGCTGTGCTCTTTGTTTAATCAAGGTCTAAGGCTCCTTGTAGTGTTTAGCATTGCAGAAAGGCAGGGGCCCCTCCGGGAGCACAGGGGGCCACCAACGCTGCAGGAGCTGCTGATCAGCATTTCATGACCCACCTCTGATGTTACGAGTCTGATTTTAAAAAGAAAAAACCTTGAGTGAAGATGCATCTCAACAGTGTGTTTGATGATCAAAGCTTACAAACTCATATGGATCATAACTCATACACACCTGTCTGATGCTGATGAGAGAATAATGCATCATGTTACTGTCATGAGGTGTTTAACTTCCCATTAAAGTGCCTTTCTTTTCTCAGCTTTTGAACCCTTTTATACACAATTGTGGATTAACAACCTGTTAAACCAAAAATGTAAACAATAATAAATGGATTTTTAAAATCAGAGACATGTATCATGTAAATTAGGTTGTTTATGTCTCGCATTAACATGCATCTTGGTTGATGTTGACAGCTGCAAGTACAGATGTGAGGTGATGTGGAAGACATCAGGTCACCTTCTTTAAAAAGTGAGAATGAAATTGTGTCCTGGATCACAATTAAGGAGGAACAACTCCTCAAACTCCTTTACTCAGGCGACACAGGAAAACACATTGTCTGATTTCCAGTTTGGTTCAATAAAAAGCAAATCATGTGTTAAAGGTGTTTTAGCTGCAAAGATAAGCAGCAGATGTTTGTGAACTGTCTGTTTCAACCAAACTTCCTTTAAAAAATTACGCATTTTTTGTAAGTTGTTGTGTTTTGGGAACTGTCCATAACATATTCCTGATAATTTGCACCATTTATTAAATTCAGCACATTTTACACATTATTTCTTTCTCAGTTTGAAAGAAAACAGTTTGTCCTGGTGTGTTCGCTGCTACTGTTGGTCCTCCAGGTAGAAAATACACATTTGGTTTTTGTAGTTGGAAAGATGTAGGTGGGTTTTTTTGCATATGGAACGAGAAAATGTGAGCAGATGCATGTGCGGTTGCATTTTAATGCCGTGTGTGAACTGACAAACTTAAAGCTGTTACAATTGGATCACCTAAAACTCATGTTTATACCAGGAGTAAACAACCTGTAAGACAGACATATGGTTAAACACCTGAGGGCTGTCACAACCAGCTGTAGCTGCATTTACATTTAAATTTACGTTTAGCTGAAGTTCGTACTCAGAGAAAACCTACAATAACACCAGCTGCTAGAATAATTAAATTCTTACATTAACTGGATTACAAGCACACGAGTTCAAAGGTAACAAAGGTCAGAAAAATGCTAAATTGATGTATTAGTTTAAATGCAAATGTTTTTTTTTAATGTTTAATTCAAGTTGATAATTACATTGAAAGAGTTGTCTTTGTGTGTTTTGCAGGATCCAGTCGGGCTCGTACCTCAGCACCGGCTGGTTCACGCTCATCCTCGCCATGGACATGTGCAAAGAGATCCATATCTACGGCATGATAAACGACACCTACTGCAAGTAAGACGCCAGCTACTGTATCAACCCCCCCTCCCCCATATTCCTCTATATTATAGTCAAAAAAATTTACACATTCCTACAATAACTTTGAAACTAGATTCACATTCACAGCAGCGCCGGTGTACCTGCTGGACTGCCCTGCTGGAATTCATTTCCATCGCCTCAGTTTGGATTTAATGGCTGAATTTGCTATGCTGAAATCCATATTGGGCTCCGGGTGAATACCACTGTGGTTTTCCTGCGCAGAATACCCAGCAGGCTGCAGAGTCTCCTTGGCTGCGGCACCCCAGTTTCCTTCCCCCTGCTTAGGGGTTTTATTTGTGTATCGGCCTGTCGTCTTCTCTCTGACACACGGGTGAGTGATTACTGTCTGGCTGCGAGGCCATAGGAGAAGATAACAAACAAGATGCTGTAGCTGCAGGCATGGCTGCTCCGTCTCAAGTCGTGTCAGTCTTGATGGGTTCGCCTTCTCTTTCCGCCTTCTTCCCCCCTCCAAAAAATCAAACACTTTTACCTAATGCTCGGTGAAAATCCGGCCTTTTATCCTCTCCGTGTTCCCAGCGCACAGCAGGAGTTGGAATATAAACAGCCGCAGACACATTGGCAGAGAGGAGTGATAATTCAACCAGCACGCAGGATTTTATGATTCAATGAGGCAGTTAAGAGGTTGTTCTCTCTCTCTCTCTCTCTCTCTCTTTTTCTGCTCGTCTCTCACTTATTTCCTTCCTTCCTGCATGAGACAGGAGGATATTGTGTTTCGCTGACTGTCTGAACGGACAATTTAGTGTCACATAATGTACCGTTGGCAGCTGACTGCCCCCGAACAACAAGAAGGAGAAGAAGAGGTGATGTTTTGTGTGACGATGGCTGAACCTTTGTCAGGATTGACCTCCGCAGTTGTGTTGTAATGGAGCTTCAACAGGTGCTGCAGAGAAGGTGAAATTGAATTTATGTGTCACTGTTGGTGCGCACCACCGTGATTGGCCGGTGTGTTACTGTCGGACACAGTGGCTTTTCTCACTGCTGGCTGTTGTGATGGCTGTTTGTTTTCCCTATAAAAATGCAACACAGGTCATCTTCTCAGAACGCCATCGCTTTGCTGTGAAGGAAAAAACTGCAGTTTGAGTTATAAATGTGTTCTACTTCTCCGTACTGACTTCTGCTTTTATTGATTCCTCATCTTTTTAATGGTGTGAAGATGCAAACTGTAAACAGAGTGACTCACAGAGAAATCTTAGGTCAGAATGGCTTAACTTTCCTACGACACATTATTAGTTTATTTGAGATGTTTTCCAATAAATATTTTACAATTAATTGCAGTTTAGTTGAAAGAGTGTTTATTTAAATACATTTGGCCACGAAAAGCAGCTCCTTTATTTTTGCAGATTGAGGTAAAAACTGCTGAGGGAAGAATTTTAGGCGACGCAGCATCAGTTCGCACAGTTAATCGCTCTCCTGAGGGATTTTTAAAAGGTTTAATAGTTTAATAATTTAGTTTGATTATTGTTTCAGACAAGTTTTTAAAACTGAGCCATTCACTGTCCTGCTGACTGTCGCAGAAAATGCAGTTTCTAAATTTTTGTTTCATAGGCAAATCACATTAAAACTTTAGAAAATGGCATCTTTTGTTCTAAATAGAAAATTTGTTAAAAGAAAGCTGAGGCACTCAGAGGTACTGATTTAAAAAGCCTTTATTCCATCAGGGCTACAAGATCATAAAAAC
>JAPZDY010000004.1:19450778-19461557 GCA_029783645.1 Ctenochaetus hawaiiensis | reverse complement strand
TAAAACATCGCAACTTACATCGCAATTTTTTAGAAAAGCTGCCGCGAATTCAGGCATTTTAGGCCGCAACAATCTTGTAAAACGCCCGCGAAATCCTGAAGGGACTGGGAAATAATTAAAAAAGGGGCATTTACAAGGGATATTAACAACGTAACACAAAATGTGTGCAGAAGAAAAGAACAAGAGCAAGATGTGCAAATGACAGTCAGTTTTGCAGAGGTAAGAATGTGCAAGGTTTAAAAAACCAGTAGTGCAATATTTGCCATTGAGCCATTGCCATTAACCCTTAAAAAGTCCAGAATGGTATCTGTCACACAGAGGGGGAGAGTTGTAAAGAGTTAAAACGTTGGGTGCAGCGTTGATATATCAACGATTATTCGTGATAAAAGCTTGATTTTTACAGAAAGTCAACATGTCATTGACCATAACTTACCCAGGGGTGAATAAAATTCATACAATAATTACATATAATTCAAAATATATCAGAAAAAAAAATATTCAACAACCTTAATGTTATATTCAGAAAAAAGTCTTAAAGCTTGCATACTTGACAAGACTTTATAAAACTCCTCCACACATTTTAAAAAGTTTTTTAAATGCTGGAAAGTTCTCATAATGATAATCAAACTGACATTTAAAGATCCAGTGTGCAGGATTTAGAAGGATCTACTATGTAATGTGGAAAAAAATAATATAATATTCATATGATTGATGTAAAAAAACCAATTGTTGTGTATTCACAACCTCGGATTGAGTTTAATGATGCTAACTTATTTTCTAAGTCATTTTTTGTTCTAAGATAAATTTCTGTAGAGCTTCATGGAACTTTACAGTCAGTTTACAGTTTGAGAAATGATAGTAATGAAAAAGGTGAAATCTGTGCAAACCTACAACAACAGAGAAACAAATGAGCTGCCAGGTAAAAAAAAACAAACTTGTCCAAACTACCTTATCTTGAAGACAAAGAAACATTCTTCCAGTTTCACTTAAGTAACCTTGACTTCGTGTTAGACCTCAAATGAATTGCAGCCTATTTTTGGTCCATAATTATTAGATTTTATTTTCCTGCTTTTCTTTGTTTTGTTGGCAGTTGGCACGTCAGTGTTTTTTGTCACGAGGACGGCCTCACTGAGCAAGGTCGACGAGAAAACTGGAATATTTTCAATTCAGTGTTTGCAAATTTGTTCTCGCAGAGTGTTTGACCTCTGGAACATATTTTCCGGAGGATGTGCTCTCCAGGGCCAGATGGTGCCACAATACGTAGCATTATCGCAGCTCAGGGACGTTTGCAGTGGTGATTATAAAATACAAGAAATGAAAAAAAAGGGAAGAAAAACATATGAAGGAAAGTGCAAATTTTTGTTCCTTTTTCGCTCTACTTCAAAATACCTGTTTGAAGCACATTTCTGTTATTACAGATCATTAGAAAGTCAAAATGACATGTCTTTTATGTTTAAAAAAACATGAGCAATGTACCACATCTGTAAGTAAATGCCCACTGCTTTTAATTATGTAATTTGTTCTCAGATCTTAAAAGTAAAAAATTGTTGGCCATTCTCAAAGGAGCCAGTAAACTCACTAAGGTGCTTGTTTTTTAGTGTAATTTATGGTCATTTATTTACAGTATATTAGTGACTCAAAATGTAATAGGAAATGGTGTGGAGAAGCAGCACATATTTGCAAAATATTAATGAGACGACCTTTGGAAAAAGCAATGAAATTGCCGTAAAGTTGCATTTTTATTATCGTCCTTTGGTTAAACTGCACCTTTTCCCGTTAGCACAATATCATATTGTATGCGTATATCTCTTCTAGGCCTATACTCTAACTATTTTACAAATTGGTTATTATTACAGCTTGTACGTATTTACTACTGTGTTTTAAGGAAATAAAACCCAGGAAATGTGTGTTACAGAATCTCACCATCCAAAACCAACAGCAGCCATGTTTTCTGTTATTGTGAACAAAGGCACTGATCTGCCACATGCAAATGTTTATAAAGCACCCATGACTTCAACATTTTGAGAAATACATGTAGAACTATTCACTTTATTGCCAGAAAATATTGCTTCCACTTCCATGTCTGTGCACTAAACATGAAGCTAAAGCTAGGAGATGGTTAGCTTAGCAAACTAGGAGCAAAGATTAGCAGCAGGAAGGGAAACAGCTATTCTCTCCTAAGTTAAAAACATGCTTCTCAACCCTTTAAAGATGATTTTTCAAAAGGTTAATGGACAAAGTAGCTTAAAACAACAAACTGTCATTTTTGCATCCCTGTTTGTGATCATCAGTTGCTGGTTTGTGAGGTTTTTTTAAGGCTAAACCAGCTCCCATGCTCTGCTTTCAGACTTTGCTAATAGCTAATTAGCACACAGACTTGAAAATCAGTCTCATCATTTAGGTCCCATTAATAGCAAAAAAAAAAAAAAAGGGTAAATAGAAAATTTCCCAAAATGTCAAGCATCTATTAAAATTGTTTTGGATGAACAGTGCCAGTTAAATGCCTAATTAACATAAAAATAAGTGTAGACTACAAAATGTTTAAGTTATATTCTTTTAAATTGTTTGGAGGTTGTTTATTGGTCAAAACCACAGCTGAAAAACTTCCTTTTTTGTCAGACGATCACAGCTGCTAAACAAAAACGTCCATGCTGCATTGTTAATTGTGGTTTCACATTACGTAATGCTGATTTTCACTTGTGTACATGTGTCAGGCCTGTAGTTTGCTGTAGATGAACTGTAGTTTGCAGCCTAACTGTGCTGTTCTCCATAAAGTTTTATCAGTCAGATAACTTTTTTTCGTGGGCACAGGTAGCCCAGGGATTTATGCACAAATCTTCATTTGCATCACATCACTTTTGTACCCCGAATCTGAAAGTCATTTTAATGAATGATTGAACCTAATTATCCCTGTTTCTGACACTTTTTCATGCGGTCAAAGTCATTTCCTCTCTAAAAATGAGAACTCCTCTCATGTCTCCTTCTTGTCTCACTGATCTGTTGCACTAATGACCTCAGACTCGTTTGTTGACAGCTGCAACCAATTAGTCAGGTGTGTGTGGGACACATTGAGTCCAAACACATCATAACACCTTCCCTCGAGCGATGACTTCAACCCGTGTACGAGGCTCAAACAGTAGGTGCATTTCCATCACTATTAGAAATGCGCAAAATCGAAAGAGCAGAATAATAACTGCTGATGGAAAAACCTGAATTTTGAAAAAACCCTCAAATATAGCTAAAAAAGTTTTATACTTTCTTGAGCAGTTTTTTTCGGACGTCTAGTTATTGCAATATTTTACAAAGGTGTAGTGGAAACAGTTTTTCCCGCATTTCCATATCACAGTACTAGGAACCGGCTCCTGATGATAGTGTCACAAATTGCGTCACAAAGTTCGTGTACGTTAGAAAGTTTGAATCCACAGTTTCTTGGTGAATTCATTGTTAACAATCCTCTCCAGAAATCACTTGTAATTGATGTAAAGGAGGGCTTTGCTTTCCAAAGAGTGAGCGAGAGTTTATAAGAGTTTACAAGAGTTTACAAGAGTTTACAAGGTTTATTCACAAAACATCCACAAATGGAAACACATACAACTTCCACTTGTGCTTTGTTGAATTTTTAGAAATGTGCGTTTTTTTTGTGCAAAATTGTAATGAAAACACAGCTAATGTGTTAATGTTTGCACCTGTTTCAACTCATTTGGATGTTTTCATGAGAACTGTGGACAACATCATGATTTTTGGACTTTCTTGTTCAGTTAGCACTTGTTTCTCCTTCTGGATCCATATAACTGGTGTGTTTAAAATGGCCAACTAGTCCAAAAATGTATCTGCTCTCAGTTTGTAGCAGAAAAAAATAACGGAGAGAGAAAATCTATGTGGGAGTGAGCATCCAGTTCTATTTTTTCCCGATTTGCTAACTTCCTAAATGATCTGTAACTCTGTAAAGTGCATGAAAGACGGAGAACTGTGTCGTTTTAATTCATTCAATGCAGGTTTCCTAAAGGCCTCTTTAACAGTGTACATCCCTGTAGTCACTCTGGCGCCTCATTTATGACTTACATGGAATAGACATCACTTTGATCGCCACAGTTTTACACCCACTTCCCTGAAGAAATATGAGTGCAACACTAATTGCCTCATGTTTATATTGATTACAGCCCCCCTTCCTTCATATGGCAGTCGCTCATCTTCCCATCTTCACTTTTTCTCTGAGCATATTGAGCTTGTCAGGGAATCAGGAGCGGTTAAGGGATAAAGTGTATGTGCTAGCGCTAAATGTCAACCATTTTTAAGATATCTGAGGCAACAGAAAACATTGAGCTGTGACTAATTGCAGCTGTGGCTCTGAAAAAACATCACTGTCATGGATACTGTATATTCTTTTTGAGTGTGTGAACTGCCTGGAAGTTTTTTACACTATGTCAAGCACTCTATTAGCAGAAATAAGCGTTTTAAATCCACTTGAGCTAAGATAATATGATTTATGACAACAAGCAAAATAATGTCTTTGTTAATGTCCTTGTTTACAGCCATCTCCTCCCATCCTTTCATCAGCCTTTATGCAATCAAAGCCTATAACGTCCTACATTCTCCTGTGAGTCTGAAGCTAATTGAATTGTTTTAAAAGGCCTCATCTCCGGAGAGCCTCCCCCATCCCTCATCACAATCAATCACCCCTCTATGATGCCTATTTATATCCCTTCAAATACATTAGTCACAGAGGTTTTTTTTCTTCATTCACGTTCAGTGCATTTTCCGTTTTTATGCAGATGATGTCCTGCTTTGTGTGACAGCAGACAGAAGTGATTGACTGCTCTGTCAAATATGCTGCTGAGAGACGGCAGCTGCTTTCAAAGTGCGTGAGGATCAAGGGGAAAGCTTAGCGACCGGGGAAAGTTTCCTGGAAATAAAATGCTGCTTAACATTCATAGTTACAGACACAGTCTCCCATGGGAGACCAAAACAATTATCCAAAATAGTCTGAACAACTGTGGAGTTATAGACTCTTAACTTCAGGGGTTTAGTGATAATTATTGTTGTACAAGAACACAAGGAAGTTGTTTGGCAAACCTGCTGGAAATTAATTGATTGACTATCAGGTTCAAAAGACTGATGATCAGCGACACTAAAAAAATCAAGCAGGTGGATTTTAGTTTCTAGTGTTGAATGTAGAAACTATGCAAACTCAAATTTAATTGGAGTGTTTTTCCATCTTTGATATTTTTTTAATGGAATAAATTCCACATAGTTTTGTTCATAGTTAAGTAAAAAGTTCCAAATATTCTTTTCACCACTCTCATCTGTTGAATTTTTAGGCATTTCAGAGGCTTCATTTTTCAGACAGTGAAGGCCATTTTCTCATGAAGAGTTTTTTTTTTTTTTTCACTGGATAAGCTCCAACTTTACAGAGCAGCTCTGCTAACCATTAAACTACAGCCAGGCCCAGTTAGTCTGAAATCAGAAAAGAACTGCCTCTAATCATCTGAGTGATAAGTATGATTTTCCAGGCAGCGAGGAGAGATGTTCACAGTGCATTTGCAGCCATGCCAGACAGCTGAAGACATGAAAGATTTCTACTGACTGAACTCACCAACATGGTGAAATTTTGGGATCCACTGACAGTTTGATTAATCCCTGCTCTGCTGGAAATATGCTACCAACTACAGCAGCTTCTGAAGCCCTGAGGCAAAGTCAAATTGTAGCATCAGCATCACACAGCTGTTGTTCTCCTTATAGCCAAACATCATGTGAGCACAGTTATCATTTACGCCTTAGAAAAGCCGGCGTGTATGCTGAGCAGTCTGCACGTCAGTCCGATCCTCCGAGGCAGCGCTGCTCTCTCTGGGGATTTTCACTGCAGAGAGAGTCAAGCTTTCAAAACGCCTCCTGAAAATTAGATCTGTCTCAACCAATCACACGTCAGCAAGGCTACATCCACCAAAACTTGATGAAAGGATTCATCGTGCAGATGTCTATCTGTCTCGCCGCTCTGTGCAGACATTTGAAAATTCATGAAAAACTGTTTTATCTGCACTGAGATTCTGCACAACAAAAACCAGGAAACAAAGACTGAACAATAAAATCTGATAACCAATTTAGAAAAGCTTTTATTATGACTGACAGTGAAGTGTTTAGTATGAAATCAACACTGAAGCTGGTTGATGAGTCTCATTCCCAGGTTTGAAACTCAAAAATCAACTGTCTTTCTCCAGAAGTTTCATAATGTGGCTTTGAAAGTGTCATTTTAAAGGTTGACTGACTCGAATTACAAACACATTTTCTCACTTACATCCAAGTCAACTTGCAGATGGTTTTGGTTTTATGAGCCAAAGTTTTATTCAGTTTTTAAGAACTTTTCTCATTAGAGTTGATGTTGAGTAAATAAAATTATCGGATGTTGCATAACCAACTCCCAGAAAGTCAGAGGAACCAGAGAAAAACTGATTTTGCTGGATGGGTGAAAGTAAGAGAAAAACATTTCCTCTCTCAACTCCTTAATGCATGCACCAATAATTTTCCAACAAGACCTTCAAATTATGAAACAGAATACAGCATTTATAACTTCCCTCTAGTTTTCTGAAAGGAGGCCCTGAAAACTTCTGTCATTAAATGACTTTTTTATACCAATTTCTATAAAGTTAAAGATTTTTTAAAGTAAACATAATAAGATGGAAATATTTATATTTTATTTGAAATGAGTCTTATTTTATGTTATTTATATTGTATTTATACATTTTTTATGCTCATTGGTTGGTATAATTCCAACTGCATGAGATATATTTGTGTGTGTAGCTTTATTCTGTTATCTAGGACTTTCTTTTTGATTTTATCTGGTGTTGCTTTATGTTTTTCATGCGTTGAAAAGAGTTCATGAAAAACTTAAATCACAAATAAACTTTTTTTCCCGGCTCATTGCATCACAGTGGAGGCAGAAATCTCAGAGGCTGTTATCTCAAAACTTGCACAATAACACTGAAGATATTTACTTGTCTTGACATCACTAGAGAAAGTTTTTTTTTTTGGAGTTTATTCGATGGTAAAAATACAGACACACTAGCAGCCAATATTAGAAATTGCTTTTCGACAAAAAAAAAAGCTACTGCCAAGAAAAAGGAGAAAGTCTCTGAGGCATCAAAGATCGAGAACTTAATCCAGGCACAGATGCCATTAAGAAGATGAAATTAGCCTTGAACTCAACTACGGCGAAACTGCAGGATTTTTTGAGTAATGAACTCAAATTAATAATTCAAAACAAAACCGCTCAGTGAACTTTTTCTGAAGATTTTTTTTCTAAGCTGAAGAAAATAGTGACTGACACATTTCAGATCTATAATTTCCTGAAATAATAACTGCTGTTTTTTTTAAAAAAAAAGCAGGACTCTTTAAGGAAGCATCACAGAATGAATGAAATTCAGACTCCATGTTTGCAGTCCTTCACTCCTGACCTCCAGCAGCTCCCTCGTCACAGAGGAAGCTCCCCCCAGCATCTGGCCCACTTGCTCCCCGTGCGGGAGTGAGCATGTTGGGGCAGACGAGTGTGCCTCCTCCCTTCCCCCCTCCTCGGGCCCCTGGATGATGAGACAGTGCATTTACATTAGCCTAGTGAGGCAGGAGCAGTGGCATGCAGCCAACGTTGTAGCACAGAACAGGCAGCCAGAGCATCTGGTGGGGTTTTTTTTTTTTTTTTTTTTTGCTAACGTCAGAAGCGGCATCGGTCTGCCTTCAGACAGACTCACCGACGACACACAGGCGGGCAGACAAACTGGCACACGGTCAGATCGTAAAGTCAGATAAACAGTCATATTCAGCACATTAATTAGGCATTACTCATTCGGCCAAATGGTGTGTCAAGCCAAAGAGGGAGGCAGACTCCTGGCCTGCACCTCAGTCGGTTAAAACCAGGGAATGGAATTAGAGAGGAGAGGGGACGGCTTCATTAAAGGCAGTCTGGCTTCCAGTCTCTTGGCTTGAAATGACGAGGACACCAGGTTGTTCGGTTTGCAGGGAAAATTGGGGTGGAGAGAGAGTCACTCAGTGTTGAAATTACCTTGGAGTCAGACTGTAATCTGCCTCCCAACTACTGACCACCAGGGGGGATTTTTTTTTTTTTTCTGGATTTCAGCAGAACTTTCAATAAAGATTTAAATGAGGAGGGGCTGAGAATGGGACATTAGTGAGAGAGGCACTTAGGTACACTAAATGTGAATCTCCATTAAATGGGATGGAGCATGGACGCATTAATGGCCGCAAGCACAGCAACATTTTGCATTGCGTCTTGATTTGATGCAACATGGTGAAGGAGTAATGCACCTCTGCAGCTGCACTGGGTTAAAATCTGTTTCTCACTAAAGCTGAAATAAGCAATAAAAGTTGAACCGATGAGCAAACTGTTTTCACTCCAAAGTCCACACATATAGCAACACTGACACTAAAACCAAAGCTAGCAAACCACAAACGTAGTGCTTTTCCCTGTGTTTTGGAATAGATGTGAAAAAGTGATCGAATAATCTCTAAGTGTATCCTTCCCCATCTGAAACTGGTGTGTGTCCAGCTAGTTCAGCATCTTAGCCAGGTTAGCTGTCCTTCCTGGCAGGTGAGCTCTGTTTGCTCTCCTTGGGAACCACATGTTCCTGTTCAGTGAACGCATCAATGCTGTTAATCAGTTTTAAAAGGTGAATATTTGCAGTTTGTGTTGTTGGGTAAAACAAAACTCTCTTTTATAAGTCTTTTTGTCATCTTTGTGGCATCCTGTTGTGCACATTATTTCAACTCACACCCTGAGGTCGGTTTTTCTTCCCTCTATAGAGTCACGACACAACAACGCCCCCTGCTGTAATGTCAGTAGGACTCCGTTCTTTAAACCTGACACTCGCCTACTACAAACGCTATTCTAACAAACCTCTTTAGCATCTGTTACCGATGTATGGAGCTTTCAGGTAACTATGATTCAAACTCAACTGATCTGACTGCAACAGTTTCACCAAACAAAGAACAAACAGTGAAAAAGGCCCAAAGGTTTTGAGGTAGAGAGCAAAGTTGAGGGTCTTGGATGTCTGGACTTTTGAGCCAGGAAACTGCCAAAAGAAAGCAAAAGTCTGTTTTCCTAAACATAAACAAGTTAGTTTCGTCACCTAAACCTATCAAAGTAATTTTGTGGCATAAACTTTACTGAACTGCAAGTGTTTAATCATATGTGTGAAATGCAAACAAAGAAGATTAGGACACATTTTGCACATTTACTAACACAAATAGGGAGAGACACCAGGCTACGAGCTAGCTAGCCACAGCCACTGAATTTCAAAGTGATCCCATTCATGATTTATTTTGACTCTTTGTGGGCAAGAAGTTCCACGTGTTGATCCTTTGAGCAGAGACGCTCAATTCCCAACAGTCAGGAGACAATAAAGATAAAGAGAAAAATCTTCCCTTGTTCCCGGGTGGAGAGGCACTCGCGTAGAGAAACATATAAACCATGCATGTGTGCCTTCAGGTTGTTTGGTGACACAAACAGTTGGGGGGAAAACCGATGCATCACCGCCGAGTTGCCTCCTCATTTGGCGATGTCAGAATCTGAGTGCTTGTTTCACCTCCAGCAGAGAGACACAAAACAAAGCAGAGCCCTGCAAAGAGCCGGGTTTCCCTCTGTACTCATGGCCCAGTCACCCCTGAAACTAGATTCCTTCTCCCATCATGCCTCAGGGAACAATTTAATTAAAGGTCAGCTCAGAGCCACGGATGCCCATCACTCCATTCTTGATGATCCACAGTCAACAAACACCGAGAGCAAATAAATCCTCTAGTGGACAATGTCCTGGCCCTGCTACACTAACTGTAAATACACACCAAATGAGCAGACTGTGTTGTTATTTACTGCGTGAAGAGACGGCATTAAATATTGTTTGGGCTTAGAGTTATTTTCATGAGAATAGTCCAAATGATTGACGTTATTTAATTGAATCCAGCCTTGGAAATCCTGTTTTTTTTTATTTACTAGCAGTGCAACCTGAATGGGCTTCATTTGTTGTCCCATCTGGTAATCCAGTCCACTCATAATGACCTGTCAGCCGTTAATATTATGTTAACAATGTGTGTATTCTCATCACACAAGGAGTCAACCTCACATTCCTTCAGGGACTAAAAAAAGGTCAGTCACTGTTTCCATTTCAACAACCACAACAGACTCTGTTCAACTTAGTTAAAGGATAATTCTGAAAGTTTGGTATGTTTTAGCTCCTTGAAGAGGAATAGTGACAGTTTTGCACATTAAAGCTTGAACTGAGCAGCTTTCAGTTTCAAATGCATGTGAAAAAGGTTATGCAAGTAATGAAACTTAACACAGAATCTGTTGCAATCACAAGTTTGAAAATGTAAAAATCTAGCTGTTCTTATTATGTATTAATGCAGGGAAGCTTCATGAGTGTCACCCAACATAAATGGCATATTTTAACAAAAAATAGTCACCCAAAAATTTCCTTTCAAGTGGAGCATTTGGATAATTTGTTATGCCACATTTACTGTCATATTTTGTTGTACAATGTGATTAAATACTGATACCAATGTCACGATTAACCGCATTCACACAGCAGCCATTTTCCTCTGACGTCATACTCAGGCGAGGATGCTCAAGTCCTGTTTTCAAAGTGTGCTGTGTTAAACTTAAGAAATCATTCCTTATTTCAGGATTGATCAGGAACTGAAGCACATTTTAAAACACTATAGCTTCTAGAAATTCTACTTACTTGACCAGGTAGTTAATTTTCAGTCTAACGTTTGGGG
>JAPZDY010000004.1:19421325-19448213 GCA_029783645.1 Ctenochaetus hawaiiensis | reverse complement strand
ACTATATTAGTATAATTAGTTTAAAGTATGTAAAAATATATATACAGTACATACTTCTATGTTTTTGTCATAAAATTTGTAAAGAAATTGGCATTTAAAGGGTTAAAATATTGAAAAATCAATTAATATTTTGTATTTATGATGAGTTCTGGAGTTCGTTAAAAGATATAACTCAAAAAAAGGAAAATCATATTATTACATTTGTGGCAGAAGAGAGTTTCTGTTAAAAGCTGACTGTAGAGTCAAGCATATGTGTGTTTTCATTTAAGTCAGTGTTTATTATGTAGCACATCAAGGTGCTGTGGAATAAATAAAGATAAAGGTGGGTCTTAAACAGGTTAAATCATGTCTGCAGTGTAGTGATCGATGAATCGATGGATCGGAGATATTGAGAACCCGCCCACACACTCACCTGACTCCATCATGGGTTAGACTCGGCTGTCAATCATAACCTCCTTTTTTAAAATATTTAATAGCTAATTTTAATACAACTTTCAGATAAATTTACCCTCAAATATCCAGTGGATCACCAGTGATCCACTGATGCTACCGACTAAGCACAATTTAATGTTTAAATTTTAACTTTCATTGGAAATGCTTTTCATTTATTTCGATCATCCACTAATGAACTTATTAATGCATGTATGTCATTTTGCCTTTATAGTTTTCTGTAAGCATTTTTTTTTTTACATTTAGCTGTTTCAAATAAGTCTAAAAAGATGGATGTTTAAGGGTTAATACTTAAAAGTACAATACAATTAAGGTTTAACTAATAAACTACAGATGAAACAGCTAAAGAGAGCTTGTTTTATCTTACTGTTAGAGCGTGTATGTATGTTGTGAGTGTGTATGGAGTTTAATAATAGTCGCTCGTCTTCACATGCTACAGTTTTTTTGACAGATGCATCGATCTTCTCCATGGTAACCAACGCTGATTCCAAAGTCCAATTTTAAATGTGTCTCTTCTTGAAATAAAACATGCAGCGTTCCATGTTTTAAATAATAAATATGTGACAGTTTTGCAAAAATGTGCACTAAGCAAAGCTGTAAGTGACAATACATAGATACACACTGATAAAGTGTTTTATTATTAAATTATTTATTGTTAATTATGGGTTTGTTGCTTTATGCAGCCATCTAAAGAAATACATGCATCAAATGACATTTTCTCTATTTTTAATTAAATTACACTAATTACCTGGAGTATGTTTATATAAATGAGCTCCATGTCACTTTTTTAACAGGAAATTATACGGATCATATGTGTTGTATTGTAGTACATAACAAAACATTTCACTCAGACTTTATAGCTCATCTTTATGTTATGAGATAGAACACACATAAACAATCTGTGAAGCCTTTGTGGATGTAACAGCCATTAAACTTAATGAGAAGCCCACAACATTAATGCAGCATTGACTAATGTTCAGTAAAACTATTTTCTGCACCAGAGTTTTTGCTGCAGTTCACATTCACGTCTGACCAGACTCACTTATACTGTGAGGACTTTGTAGGTATTTAACAAAGGGTATAAAGTGAATTTTCTGGCAAAATCACTGCATTGATAAGTTTGATTACACTGAATAATTCCAAGTAAGACACATGCTGCCTTCACTTAGGGACTATTTTTACAGAGAAGAACTGTATCCCTTAAAGCTCAACATTAGCAAAAACATTCAGCTTGCATTTGACTGCAGTGCTTTGAATACGGAGGCTTCAGCAAAGAGGTTATCAATTCTTAAACAAAGACACATATATTTAATCTGCAGCACAGAAGATCTGAACAATCAGCATAGTTTAAGGTGGGCATTCAAGATTAGTGTAACCAATTCAATATCTGACCACAATCTCCCTTTATGTTCCCAAATTCAGGCCAGAAAAGTGTTTTTTAAGGACTTCATGAAGTTGACCTTTGACCTTTTGAATAAAAAATCAAAAAATCATCACTTAATTATTTTATCTTATTAGACATTCGTGTGAAAACTTGTCATAATTAGCGAATGAACTCTTGACTTACGCCTAAAAACTTGATTTGTGTCGTCACAGTGACACTGATCTTTGACCTTTGACCCATAAAAATTTAATCACCTCATCCTTTTGTCCATCTGGAGGTTTGTGCCACATTTAATGTAATTCCATAAAGGCTTTCCAGAGATATTGAGCTCACAAAAGATGGACGTACACACAGATGGACAGACGGACATTTACAAACACGACGCCTGCATGAGTCTGGTTTAATTCTTTAACTGAAGTGACTGTGACCGCTGACTTCTCTGTTTCTGCCTTTATAACAGTTTCACTAAACTCACACTGGAAGTTTGATCCCATTATCTTACAGACGGAGTCATGTTTAATGTATAAACACCTGCAGAACGTTCAAACTGTTTTCACCGCAGCTTTTATAAACTGAAAATCCTTTTATTCAAATCCTTTTTGAAGTATTTAATGTCAGACAAAAACACACCGATCATTAGAATATAAAAGCCATCGCTGTGAGGACGTACAGCTGCCTTCTGGTTACATTATATTGAAACTTTGGATCCAGTTTCCAGTGTTTTTCTTTGCTCCTCTCGAGGGATTGTAGATAAAAACCAGCAGTGTACAAACTCTGGAGAAATTAAAGTGCAGGTGCTGCCACGTTGATCTCCTGTTTTCCACTAAGTGCTTGTTGAACTTATGTTACACTTTATTTCTTTTCCCCGAGAGAAAACTGCAAACATTACAACAGGCTGGTTTCTATTTTGAGGCCTTTAGGGGTCTGAACCTCCAATAAAATAGTTTTATTTCACCAATATCATGTTGGTTTTTACTCTACAGTGTAAAATCAACACAAAAGCAGCTTGAAACAGCCGCCAATATTTTATAAAAACATGAAGACTTATGCAATGATTTGCTCTAAAACTTCACACACATCCTGAAATCTGCCTGTTAAAGCTCAGAAATCCTCCTGCCCTTTACCTGCCCTTCAGTGAGAAGCACGCTTCAAAGACAAGCTGCCTTTGAAACTGTGTTTTCTCACGTGTTGTTGTTGCTGTTGTTGTTGTTGAGTCTTAAAACCTTATCACACATTTTTCCTCTGGGACTCCGATGGCGACACTGATGTGGATTATTGCCTCCAGGAAGTCTCCCCCCTGCATTTCCCATGAGGACATGTTTTTTTTTTTTTTTTGTTTTTTCATAAGCAGATTATACGTAATCATTGGCAAATGAGGGTGAAACACACAGCAGCTCCGCTCCAGATTTAATGCATTGTTATCCGCGGTGTGGCTGTCCATTGTGCGGCGGATTACCATGCGGAGGCTGCGATGATGGTGACCGCAGGAAATACCTGGAAATCATGTCATTATATAAACTCTTTAAGGGGTAAATCTGTAGATATTATGTGTTCTTCAGTGATATAGCTCATCTCTGTGAGCGCAGACCTCAATTGTTGTTCAAACACTGAGACACAGTGTCCTGCTGTGTGTCGTGTTCCTTCATTACCAGCGTTTATTATGAGTCAGCCTGCAAATAATCACCTCGATTTACGTCCCATGTAAACATTTATTCTAGAAATTTAACGTCTTGGTGCATTTGATGGTTAAATTAAAGGTGTTTGTGCTTTGCTTACTTTTCTTTTCATGCTACTTTCTGTTTCTAATCCACTATGTTTCAGACAGAAATATTCTCATCACCTTTATCTGACAGCTATTATTCATAATTTCATTCATTTTCAAGGCAAATACACTTAATGTTTCCAGCTTCATGAAATGTCAGAAACTGCAGGTCTTTCTGATTATTCTAATTATTTGAATTAATTTTTATTTATTATGAAGGTTGGAATATTCAGCAGATTTGATCCATAGTAAAAATAATCAGCGATTGCAGTCCTAAGCAAATTAAAGATCAACTTTACCTCAAGCGACTACAACAATAATATCCTGCTTTTACATGAACACATGACAAATAATATTCTGATGATATATCAGTATAACAGGGTTGTTTTCCAACATTGAGAACTTTTTATTTATAATACTAATTACAGATTTTTCTGACCCTGCAGTACTTTTACTTGTAAGTGATGCTTGTAGGCTACTTTTACTAAACAAATGGACTGAAAACTTCCTCTACCATGATCAGCGCCAAGTTGTGTCTTTTTTCCAGTTTACTTGAAAAATATCATTATCTTTAAATATGATTTGTTTTTTTTAAATATCCTCTTACTTATATCAGTGCTTTCATTAAGAACATTTGCTGCCATACAGAGGCTTTTTATTAAATTATTACCTTTTAAATACAAAAGAAACCAAGAAAATATGTGACAGTTGCAAGTATTTTTTGGCCACTTGGGGGCAGCAGAAACAAGCTGTGAAACATAATATCGCTTTTTTGTCACATAATAAAGTTGATAAGGCAAAATATTTGAGAAAGCAGCTGCTTATTGAAACATCCAGCAGATGAGATGAGACACAGTCATAAATTTAAAGTCATATTTTTGCCATTTGATGGATTTCAATGGATAAAAGTTTAGAATATAATTGAATATTTTCCATTTGCTCTCAGCTGAAGCCAGAGAGAAAACTCTCTGTCTCTTTAGCTGCTTTATGTTCATTCTCAGTCTGTGCTGTGCAGGCTGTGTACTGTGGATTTAAGAGCTTTTCTTTAACAGCTGCTCCTGGAAACAGAGCACTAAAACAAAGAGTTAAAAGACAATGAAATGCTCAGCAGGGCTGACAGGGGAGCTGCAGAGTCTCTGCAGGATCCTCGCTGCAAGCAAACCACTTTCACATAAAACAAGGACATTTAATCCACTGCTGATAAAAAAAATGTTGATTACAGCAGCTTTAAAGATGTAGGTTTTCAGTAGGAATGATCAGACTGAGGTGCTTTGTCAGTTTCAGCCTTTTCACTGACATTTAATTGTCACTTTTGCAGTTAACTTTGTTTGGGCTGCTCACCATTTCTGCAGCCAGTGTCCAGAATTTTTAAATCGTCCTCTCCTCAGTTATTAATTACATGTTTAAGGTTGTTGGTTTTTGTGTCTAAGGTGCTTGAGTTAACTCAGTTTTTTAATTTCAGACTTATTTCTGCATTTAATAAATTAAAAACTATCCTCAAAAATAACTTCTTTTCATCCTTTGCTGACCTGATAAGGTGAAGTTTTATCATCTGTTTCATGTTGACTGAGTCTCCACATTTAGACTGCAGTTAAAAGACTCGTGATTAAATCTCAAGACGTGACTGTTTTTCTTCTGTTTTAAGCATCACTACGCCGTTTGACTGTAAATTTTACAATCAAAACATTTTATCGACCAGCTTTCGAGTCTTGTGCTGGACACCGTGTGCAAACATCTCTGAGCTGTTGATAACTAATGAGTCAGATCCCAGTTGGAGACCCTCAGGCAGAACAGGACGCTCTGTAATCCAGAACCTGAGCTGTAAATGAAGAGATCTGACCTCCTTCAGGCCACGACACCAGAAACAGAGACGACACTGATGCTGCAGCTCCAACACATCTTTATTTAAATCACAGTTTTACTTTCATTGTGTCACCATCTCTTTTTTTTATCATTATCTAAGGATTTTTTTATACATAGTTAAAGTTAAGTACAAACTGTATATTTATATATAATGTGCACATGTTTCTGTACTTGTTAATGTTTGTGTATGTAAAAAATGTGCTAAAGTTTATACACATGGCCTTATTTTGCATGAATATCTGAGTTTAAACATGAAGAAAACATGCATTTGTCAACAGGCAAACATACAGCTCGACATGAACGTAACTTTACTATAATAAATAAATGAATAATATATTTACATGAGTTCAAACTGAGCACTTTTTTAAGAACTTCCTCTGGAAAACAGCTGCTTTTAAACTCAACTGTGTAACTGTACTGACATTCCAGCTTTTGACCTTTTTCCTCATAATTTGTACCAAATTACAAAGTTATTAGAGAGCTTTCTAGAAATTATAAGAAGTAATGAACCTATAAAATGAAGTGTTACAGCAAGCCACATTAAACCAGTAACAGTATGATGAATGGATTATGCTAATGACATTAAAGTTTATTAAAAAACAACAACAGTCCTTGTGACTTTGTGGTCGTGTTACTGCTGTTTTTCAGTTTGGTAGTTTTCTCCTTTTTCTGTCTGTTAAACCTTGTTTTGATTATTTCTCTGAACTTTGTATAAAGTGTATTTTTATTTATGCAAAACTGCTTCTCCTGCTTGAGTCACAGGTTTAGAGTTGCAAGTTTGAAAGCTTTTAAGAGGTGTTTTTTTTTGTTTCACTCTGGCTACAACATTAAATTTATTGTGCTGCTGTGAACTGAATATGTGCATGTAAAGGACATGAATCCACATACAGTATAAACCACAGCTCATACAGACACAAAGCATGATCGTGCATGCTTAAAAGAAAATAACAGTGAAAGAGGTGATTCAGCAGAGTAAAATGCTGCTTTCACTTTGGTCTAATCTGAAAACTATTAAGGTTTAAAGCTGAAATCTAATATGTTTGTCTCGCTGATGTCCTGTGGACTCATTTTAAGGCAAAACGGGGCTGCAGCGGTCAGCTCAACCTGGAAAAAGGAAATGAAAAATGAAACGTTTTCAGCTTTAATGAATGAATGTTGCATGAAAAGGAATAACTACATAAAAAAAATAGGAACAGGTATCACACAATGTATCTGGCTGTTTTCAGTTTGGATGGTTTCAACAGTGCAATGAGTGACCCTTGAAAAATGGAATAAAATAAAGAAGATATGGATCAAAGGCTATTTGATTGATATAAAATAGGCTTTAATACAAGTAAAATGCCACATTTTGGAAATGAATTGCAAGAAAAGGTGATGCTTTGATGGTAACTGAGGTAAAAGTACAGAAGTATTGTTACCCAAATGTAATTGTTGTTAGATATCAAAGGTGAAAGTACTTGTGTTTAATCAGCCCCTTTAAGTGTTAAACTCTTATTTACTGTAGTTATACATTTTTGCACTCTTTATCATTTTAAACTGGAGTATTTCTCTGGATAACTACAACTTTTAAATACATGTAATGGAGTAGAAAGTACAATATTCCTCATTTAAATGTAGTGAAGTGGAAGTTTACATCAGTGATTAACAGCGTCCTGAACTTCTCTTTATAATTCACCTCATTTTTCATGCAGCAGACGTCAGACAGATGAGATGGCGTGTACTCTCTGTACTCCAGAGTAATCCCAGCACAGATTTCCATCAAAATATTACTCAGCAGGAAATAACCATTAAACAAAACGGCCTTATCACGCTCTTGCAGGTAGTCGCTTTAATTAACAGCGCTGCGCCTGCACCAGTCAGCCCCCCTGAAACTCGGGGGGTTTTAAGACCCAGCAGAGTTACAATAGTGAACATCTGTCGCCTCGGTCTCCACAGTATGAATTGCGCCTGGGCTCCGGTTTGGAGACACACGGGCAGCGGCAGCGGGGCTGGCACGGAGCGGGAGGACCGGAGCGGATCCGGGATGCGAACAGATGCCGCTGGACCATGACAGAAAGTGGAGCGAGACGCACTGAGCCGCAGCGATAAGACAGCGCGCCGCAAGATGAAGACACCTATGGTAAAGGTTTCTGCCTTGTAGCCATGAAGGCAACTGTTTGTGCTCGCTTTTCTTTTTTTTTTTTTTAAATTCCGGCATTGTTCCGCTAAGTGCGCTCCCAGCGCCATAACGCGGCTGTGTGCACTCTGTCGGATCAAAAGATTAGGATCAGAACAATGGACATCCAGCTGTGCAGTTTGGCACTAAAAGCTCCGGCTTTTTCCTCATAATGCCACGGCGCGGACCACAGCGCGCGAGGGTTTGTTTTCCCTTGCGTTTTAATGTAGATTTTTACATTTCAAAAAGTGCATGAAATTTTTATTGCTTGGATATTAATTGTGTTAATACACGTTGTGCAATTTTAAAGCGCTGTGAAATATGAAATTAAACATATGAGCGCATTCAATGATTCCTGGTTTGCAATGTGCAGCGAAACAAATGCAAAGAGCCATGCGCTGCTTATCTCATGCATGTGTGATTTAATATAGATTTACAGCGTGGCAGCTCAGACTGAAGCACGTTTGATTCACAAGGTCAGAAAATCGACATGAACTTTTACTTTAAAGCTGTCGATGTTCACAGGGGTGAGACACTTCCTGTAAATCAGCCTGTAGATGTGCTCCTGAACGCACCACAGCATTAAAAAATGCATGCATGTTAAAAAAAAAAAAAACTGAGTAAAGCTGATCATTAACAGCCTGACGTCTTGTCAATGTCATCATCAGGCCTGCGCCCTTCAATTTAATCAATAAGAGCTGCTCTATAAAGTTTTGGTAGCACGTGACAGGAATAACAGGAAGTTAGTTCTTTCAGCAACAGCAGCTGACGATGATGATGAGGCTGCATCTCACCTGTCGTTAACCCTGAAAGGTGCAGCCTGAACTCAGTGCAGTGCAACAGGGTTTTATCTCTCAGCATCTGCTTGTGTCTCTGGTTTAGCGCCATGGGGTAGCGGTGCTTCTCGTGCTCCTCCTGTGCGCGAGCTTGTTCCTCGTGTACAACGGCAGCTTCATCAGCGGCGCTTCCAGGGACGCGAACGACACGCGCGTCCGACAGCATGAGCAGCAGCTGCGGCGGCCCACCGAAGCCCCCGTCAGGGTGGCCAAGCCTCACCCCCCGGTCCTCCAGGGATACAGCGGCATCATCGACCATAAGGTAAACAGATGTGGCTGTGTGAGGGGAAGGGAAGGGGCGGATGAATGGCCTTCAGACTGTGCGGCTAATGCGCCGCAAAGTGCGCACCAAAGCTTTTAAAGGTGATGCAAGTTTACCTTTTGGCATTAAAAAAACCCATTTCTGTTCTGCATCTTCACTTTCTCTTCATCACACACACACACACACACATGCACATACACACACATGCACATGCACACACACTTTCCCTCCTGTCTAATGACCAGCAGTCATCTATCTGCACAGCTCTTTAGAGGGAGGGGGAGAGAGAGCGAGAGAGCCTCCTCCTCATCATTTATCACAATTTTCTCCAGCACAGTGTTGCGCCGCACTCAATACCCACCTGTCGTTACTAATAACAGCTTAGGCTACAAATAAAATCCTTGGCTGCATTCTTGAGCTCTAATTGATAAGCCCAGGAGACCTGCAGCTAGGTGAACCCTGACGTCACCGTGGGGGTGTATTGACTTCCATCTATTTACCAAGCCAGGAGAAAACAATCAATGTGAGTACCAGAGAGCGAAAGGCGCTGCAAGTAAAGCAGACCTAATCACCTTGTAAAGACTTTTATTTTTAGGAAGCATACAAGCCCACGTGCTTCTCTGTAAGCAGTCTGGTTGATGGGTTGTCGGGTGGTGTGTGAAGCTCCACTGATCCAGATGATGGATGCAACAGTTCTCCAACCACTGGACTTAAGATGGTTATAGTTACAGAACTGGTTTAAGTTGGAGTGACAGATATTGAGACTAAGGGCTCTTGCAAAAGGCTCCTTAACCCCCCACAAGACAAATCAGTTTGTATGTTTGTGGCCAAAACAAGGAGACTGCACACTGACGGACTGGCAGGCTGTAATTATGCAAAATGACTAACATTTTGTCATTTTATTCTGATGAATCTCATCATTACTTCGAACAATCTCTGAATCAATCGGTGTGCTTAAGTCCCTGCACTTCTGCTTTGTTTGCTCAAACTCTGAAGCACCTGACTCATTTGCATATTGCTGGAAGAGGCTCGAGGAACCAGTTTCCATGAACCCGTCTGTATCTCTGTGGAGTCATTTTGTGGCTCTGTGTTCCTGCTTGTGTCCCTCAGAAGTCACTTTGTGCTTTTTTTTCTGTCATTTTGCCTTGCTGTGTAGTTGTTTGTGCTGTTGTTTTGCATTCCTCCCATCCAATGTTTTTGCATTTCTTTGAACATTTTTTTTTTGTTTTCTTGAAGTCATTTTGTCGTTTCTCTTTGGTTATTCTGTATCTCTTTGCTCAGAGGAAGTGAACACATTGTTCCTGAATGTCAGAAAAAAAAGTAACCTTGCTGGTAAATTGAGTTTTTCTAAATTAAACACCAGGGGCTCTGAAGAGTCTCTTAATCTTGTGACGAAGTAATGCAGTTCGGCAACAGAAGGTGCGACTATTATTCATTTAAAGAAATCTCGTTGGTGCAGAACCAACAAGTGCGGAAACTTTTAATGTTGCTGACTTGTGAAAAGTTCAGCCGGCAAAGTTTATCCAGGAAAAAAAACGCTGCCTGTTGTTCACCTGAGGTTCCCTTTTTAATTGCATTTTGGAGAAACTTTTGTGTGTTTGCAGTGAATTCACACTTTATTTCTGTTGTGCTGGAATTAGAAGGAACATCACATTTGTCGTCGTCGTCACTGTTACAGGTTGCAGTGAAGCAGCACGCAGATAATTAAACACATTGAAGCTAATCTCACAGTTTTCCTCATACCATTCAATATTCATTAAATGATTTTACCACATGGTTGTACAATGAAATGCAGTTAGGCGTCTCCCTTTTATGCTTTTATCCCGATGACTTGGAAACAAAAGAGAACATTAACATTATTACTGAAATTGCTGCAAACATTTATTAGATTTTGCAGAACGTCTCTCTGATTTAATGACGTCCTGTGTCTGACCTCACAGCTCTTGTTCTTTAATTTGTCTCAAAGTTGAGTTCAAGACCTTCAGAGTGAGGATGATTTTTGGAGATGGAGGGGTTTTTTTTTCTATTTTTGGGGCATTTTTTATAAAATGTACAGACGGTAGAGAGATGACGAGAAGGAGAGAGACAAGGAATGACGTGCAGTCGGATGAAAGCTGGACGCTGTGGATCATTGTCGGCTCTTTTACCCCAAGGGTGGATGGAGGGTATTTAGTCCTGTCCTCAGTTCCTCTGAGCCTGCGACTTGGTTTTGGGGATAAATTTAGCATCAGGTATGTGTTGGCTTTAGGCGAGTGGGTGTGAAGGTTAGGGTTTGATTTAAGTGCAAATGCAACTTTGAATGTCTGCACAGCCGCAAGGATCCGCATGGACTGTCTCACATGCAGCTTGAAATGAATCACCAGTCTTTGCAGCTGCATGTAACCACATTTACTTTACAGTCACCTGATGCAGCACAATATAAAATACATAAACATGGACTGACCAACCATTTTAAAGTATATCTGGCCTTTTTTGGCCCTGAGAATTAGATCTAAAATGATGTAAAACAGGCAAATATAACAAACCTTTCCCATGCACTCATATTTGTTCTCACTCATTGATAATTTGCTTTAGATAATTGGGTTAAGCTGAGTTTTTTTCAGTCTGTTTGTCTCTCAAGTTGCATTAATGGACTCTGTTGTTGAGCTGTTCGTGGTGCGATTTCTGTTCCAACATCTCGGTAATTCAGTTGGTAAAACTCTGATCATTACCAACAGGAGACGAACCCCAAAACAGAATCTTTATTAAACTGTGTAAACTTCGACTGCCAGGACTCTGTTTATTAGTGAAATGAGCATAAAAAGGACCTTGTGTGGTACCAAATATTAAAATCCAGTTAATATTTGTCCAGAGTTGCAGTCGATATGCCAGAGGCTGTTCAGCTTTTGGTTTTCTGAATCAGAATAATTTCACAGCTAAGTCACGAAGTTCCCTCAGAAGTTGAGCTCATATAAAATGAGTCGGTCCTCAAAATGAGTATTTTAAGACATCTGATGGGGCGCACAGCAGCATCTTTTTTTTTTTTCCTCACCGCCTGAAATGTCAATATGCAGTGACCATGTATGTTTTGATTTGATGAGGATTTGTCTGTGATGCGTCAGTAAACCCAGCAATGGATGAGAATTGATTTTTCTCCCCACTGGCGGAGGCATCCGAGCGTCATAAGTAAACCACCAATTTATTTTTTCTCTTGGCAATAAACTTATTGACATTTTTGGTGACAAGGGACATCAATTAAGGCCACCGCTTCACCGAGCATCATTTATACATCTTCAAACTTGCTGTTATGTCACCCTTCACATGCTGCCGCTGCAAGCTGAAATCAATACTTTATGATTTGAATTCACTTTGCTACTACAGCATACGGTTGTGCATAATGCGGTGCAACCTTCAAATACTTAGCATTCAGTTTCTTGAGCCACGTGGTTTTTAACAACAGGGATTAGCCCTCCTCTGTACAAACTGAAGAATGGAAAAGTTGTCGGCCCGACCTCTCATCTCGTCTCATGCAGTGCTGAATGATCACTGCTTGAAAAAAAAAAATGCACTGACATGAACATTTGTCTTCTTCATCTTTGCTTGCTGACCTCTCTGCTGTATTGATCTTTCCGAGATATCCACCGGCAGACACGCAGGGTTGCAGTGCCAGTCAGCCTTTGACCGTCTCACTTTATTTTCCACAAGCTCTTCACAAATCTGCAAACATTCTGAAGCAAAGCCAAGACGCCAAAACATCGATTTCTTTTTGCTTCCAAATTGCCAAATCAACCAAAATTTTGGCATATGTTTTGCATGTTGCAGACAGTCAAAATGAACCTGAAATCCATTTAAATACTTTTTGCAAAGTTTTTTTCAATGCAACATGTTTGATTTTAGGTCAGAATGAAGGGTAATTTATTTCTAGCTGTGCAGCAGCATTTGGTTGGCCTTGACATGTGCTGTGAAGAGTGTGGAGGAGAGGGACAAGATAAGGAAGCACATGCAGAAAGAAACTTGGGAGGGAGATGAAGAGGAAGAGAAACTCTTGTAGGAAAAGGGCAAAGAGAATGAGAGAAGAGGACAAAAACTAGGAAAGGCTAAGGATGGAGAGAATGATAAAAGAGAATATAGGTTCAGCCTGAGAGAACGAGACAAGAGTGAAGACGGAGGCAGAAACCGACACGTAGGCATGAGATAGAGAGTGAAATCCCAAGGAGTTTCCTTTCTTCTAGCACTATCCTCCGTTTTATTTTGTCAGCGAGGAGAAGAAGAAGGAGGAGGAGGAGGAGGAGGATATGAAACCACTCTCGCCTGTCTCTCTGTGGAAATGGGAGGACAAGACAGCAGAACCATTTCCCTCTGATTGCCTCTCTGACACCAGCATCATGCAGATTTCTCACTGATATCCTGCAAGACAGGTGGAGGCAGAGCAGTGGAGGAGATCTCGTTGCAGACGAGAGCGAGGAGTCTTATCGAACATGAGGGGCAAGCCGATGTCACGCTGGAAAGGGAAGAACTGGGCCGACTTTTCCTGTCTAACAAGACACAAGATGTGTTTTTAAGATGAAAAGTCAAACCTTTGGCCTCTTCGGCAAACAAGACAAAGTGTCTGCAGCCGTGGTTGTGGCTCTGTTAGATTGCACTTCACAGATTTAACTTTAAGCTTTTATAACATGGTTGGACTAACGATGGAAAGCTTGGAAAAGGATTCAAATTCATGAGCCAGAGTTTTAAGATTTTGTCTTTTTATTCCATATGTTCTTCTTCTGTGGTAACAGTGCTATCATGCAGATTTTCAGCAGATACAATTGACATATTTGCCTCACAAGTTTAGCATGTTTTCTTTTAATATGGGCTTATCAGCAGTAAACACATGGTGCAGTGAAGGCTCGTGGGAATGCAATTAATTTTGAGGGTATTTGGTGATAAACTGGTGCTACATGAAAATTCAAAGATTAACTAAAGTGATTGCAAGAAGACTGAAAGAAGAATGAACGTCAGTGCAGAATTTTAATAGCAATGCATCTGATAGTTGTTGGGATTTTTCAGTCTGGACCAAAGTTTTCAACCAACCCAACCAATACACGTACTTTGTTATCTCTACATCCAGAAACTGTTGTGCAGCTTCACACGATCCCAGTGAGATGGCACAAGAAATCTACAAAACAGCTCTCCTGCAGAAACCCTGGACAGAGACGGTTTTAGACGCATCTGGGCTGGAAATACTCGGTGTGTAGGTACACTTTGCCTGAAGGCACGAGCCAAGGAGAGCGAAGCCATCTGCGCCAAAAAAAGACATGACAAGGCATCCTTCCCCCCAACCACAGCTTTAGTGACAGCTGGAGAAGTGAGATGTTTAATATTTCATCTCAGACAGCCACATCTTCTGTGGTTTTCTCTGAGCAACAAAGGCATTTTTCACCGTTCATTAGGATGTTTCTATGCAATCAGCCAGCTGGATAGTGAGACAGAAAGCTCCCCAATTAGGCTGTTATGGCCAAGGACTCTGTAGTCATTTTATGCGAACTAACAGTGTTTGTGAAGTCTGCAGGTCTGTGTGTGTGTGTATGTGCATAAGCTTGTGCAAAAAGCGTGTCTGAGGTCTGTCTTTGAGTTTTGTACCATTTGGATTTTTTAAATTAAAACACGAATTGCACGAAACATTAGCGACAGATAACGCTATTTTTATGCAGAAACCTCGTTAGAATACTAAAAATGTCACCGTTTCGACTTAAAAGAAGAGAATAGCAGTTTTGTTATGCCACAGTGGTCCCAATTGGGGCATAGTCTTGGATTTCAACTTATCTCCAGTGCATTCTGCTCCCGCCAAACATAACACGGCTCCAGGCTCTTTCCAATGCAGGCCTGGAAAGCAATTATGGATGAAGAGTGTGAGGGGGAGGGGCACCGCGTCTCGATAAGCATTCCCTCGTCGCAGTAATCTCACACTCGGTGCCTTTTGCCATTATGTGGTTAGGGGAACCACTGGTGAAGTCCTATATTTTCAACATAAAAGGAAGTGGAGGTAAATTTCTCGAGTCGTGCGTCATGAGCTGAATGGTGATTTCATGCTTCTCCGTGTTTTAACCTTTAGTGATCGGTAAGTTGTAGCCCCGTGGAGCACTCTCCTTGTTTGGCCCCTGAGAGACCCGTGAAGAGTCCTGAAAAGGTTAAATTATGATAAATGGATGATACCCTTTGGCAAAACATCGGGAGATAGACGATAAGCCGCTGTCGCCTTTCTCATCGTCTTCCAAGCGAATGCAAAGAGACGGCTGGCAGGAAGTTTTGCAATAAAACCCAATTTCTTTTGCTTTTCCTTCCTCTGGCTCCACAGACGCACGAAGGCGACTACATTTCTCAGCTCTTTAGGCGTGATTAATGAGCATGCCCTCCTCGGTAGGAGAGAAAAATGATGAAACTGTTACTTGTATTTTGGCATAATCTCTTTCTGTATGCCGTGAACCGCCCCCGCGCTCCTCCAGATTGGAAACATATTGGATACCAGGGTTATTAATTATGGAGACCTGGGGTTTGCCAAAACAATGAGCTTCTTGGAAAAAAAACACTGAGCAAAAAAAGTAGTATTACTGTATTAAAGTTTGCAAAGTTCTTTTATAAAACAAGAAACAAAGTATAAAGAAACCTCGACTGTGAGCACCAGAGAGCCAAGAAGACAGAAAGAGCCTTGTGTAACCTTGTAGTGTTTTGCTGATGTGACATTAAATCGTTGCCTGTACCGCGATGTCTGCCTTCAGTCGAAACAGTCCCAATTACAGAGCGGACTTTGATGTATATCCCATTATCCCCCCCTGTTGAGGAGACAGTGTCATGGTGGTTCAATCGAAGGTTCTTCGGTCTCACGTTCCCTCTGATGAGCCTACTGATTGCACCGTCAGTTGCTGTTGAGGGCGTAAGCATTTTTTCCCGGAGCTGCTTCCGCCTCCTGTTCCTTCCTCTCTGCTGGAGAGACTCCATATTAATTCAGGTTATATCAACAGCAGGTTCTCTCATGGGACCCGAAATCTCTGTAGTGTAAAACAGATGCTATAGGTAGCCCGACTCTCTCACAACATTGAGAGTATGGACTCCTACCAGCTGTGCCACTGTGGTTCAAAAACGTGGGAACAGAGAGTCAGTCTCCAGTTTGCAGCCATGTTTCCTGCTCGATCCGTCGTTTCTCTAATTGCAAACTGTCTGTGTTAAGGCCTTTGCACACTGAGTCCGTTTTTTTCCGGATGCGTCCCTTGGATACGAAATCCGGGAAAAAATGTTGCGCACAAAAAACCTTGCACACTGACGCTGATGTGTTTATTTTTCTATTCATGGCAAAAATTTGCAGTATGAGGAAAAAATGGAGTCGTCAAGCAGAAAGGATGATTTTTTGATTCTCTAACTTATCGAAAAAAGAAAAAGAAAAAAAAACTGGGTTTATCTGATCCTAAAAACAAGAGATGAGCAATGACAGTTTCACCTGCAGGTAAAAAAGCTGTGAATCTCCTGATTGCTTCCAGGTGTATTTTAGGTTACACCTACACCTAAATTAGGTTTATTTTAGGTTGTCAATGGTCCAGTTTGATATGTTGCTAGCTAAACCAATTGATCCTTAACAGCAGCTCAGAGTATGTTTGAGACAAGGCAACACACACAATCTCTCTCTGTCTCTTTATCTTTATATACGTATATATTCCTACACACAAAATAAGTGATAGAGCCAGGGTATCTTGAAAAGATTGTGAGGGAGACTTGTGACCAAATCTGACTCTTGAATAGTCTACAGCCCTCTAAAAGTTATTTTGATGAATGCAAAAAACACAGAAAATCAAACCTGTTCCTAAGAAAATAATGACGGATGAAAGTTCCGGAGTCAGTGTGTAAACATGATTGACACAACAAGAGGTTGTCTTCTTTTTTTATACGCACGTCAATTTCGGACGAAAAAAATGGACTCAGTGTGCAAATGCCTCTAGTGTGGTTCTGCAGGGAACAAGATGGTAGAGGGAGTTGTAATTTGAGGAGTGTGGAGGACAGACTTTGTCCCTTACAGTTCACCCTGTTTTCACATTTGTTCACACCGTGTCAGTCACCGTGGAAAAAGAGTTTTTGACTGCAGGTGTGCTTGTCTCAGAGTCAGAAAAAAAGCATTTCATCCCTGTATGACTGTCCAAACAAGCCTGCAGACACAAACCTCCGGACCCTGCTAACCTGAAGAACTATGGGAAGTTTGCATCCATTGCTGTGTGTCGCCTCAGATTTGAACTTAATTGAGATCTTGGTCAATCCTCAGCAGGCGCAAGTGGGTCACACTGATATGTAGGTCAACAGTGGAGGTTTTCATGATTGCCAGTAAGACTAAACTGATGGAGGCACGGAGGCTCACGGTGGAGTTGGTCACTGATTCAACGCAATATCATAAACAGAGCTTGTTGATTTAATTTCCTGCAGGTGAAAAACTAAAATATAGACCAAGTGCAATGTGGGATGAGATGCAGGTTCCATAAGTGTTTTATTCTTGTTTTGTATTTCTGTTTCAACAATATCCTCAATATTACATCATCTAAACACAGAACTCTGCCAGATAACGTAACAACCATAGCTTTTAAAGCCACGAGTTTCAAATAGTCATTTCAGCACTGCAGCTGGTTTAAATATTACATTACCCATAAGCCTCAGCTGCCTTTGCCATAAAAAACACGCCACAGGCAAGACTCAATGTGTAAACAAATTAAAACGCTTCCTTTGTGGAAAAAATACATTTATAGTTGTGTTAGCCAGACAATTTCAAGCTCTGTAATCAGGTTTTTCTTGATTAAAAGCACCTTGGGAGTCACAGTTAACTTCCCCACCAAAAGTTTATTCATACAGACTTTTACTTTTGACTCTTAATCAAAGAACCAGACTTTTAAATACAGTTGATCATCTTTTAGTCTGATGATCCACTCATGCAGAGTTAAATGCACATTCAAGCCACTAAAGAGCTCCAAATGTGCAACAAGTAACACTGATTTTGGGAAAAATTAATGAGACTTTTACTTCTGAGATACCTCCTCCTACTTTACAACTCCTCTATGGTTCATTTTGAATTAATTCATTGTAAATAATTGATGAAAAAAGTTACTTTCTTCAGATTAAAGTTTCAAAATAAAAAAACAAAACTCACAATATTCAGTTTGCATTGAAAAAAAGAAGAAAAAATGCCTTGTTTTACTTCTTATTTGATGTACTGTCAAAGACTATGAATTTTATTACTTTACTCTGTCAAAAAGACACATACAATTACCAAAAACACTGCAGTACAGTTTTGGTGCTTTTATATAATCTACTTTTATATCAGATAGTCTTCAGCAGACATTTCAGGCTGCAGAAAGTTATAAATCACCTCAGTGTTTAGTCTTTTTCTGTCCTCTGTTGTGCACAGCAGAAATAGCCTGTGCTTAGCAATAACAAATAGGAGAAAGTTTAGCTTGGCAGCTGCTCTGTAAAGTCAATGGATCCATGTTCATTATGAGCCGGCAGGCAAATAACTTTTTAAAAGGTTCCTCCACCTTTTTGGAATTTAATAAATGAAGTGCAGTTTGCCAGTGACATGAAAACAATCTAATTAAAACCGAAATAATTACCTAATTCCCAACATTTTTTGACAGCTAATGTGTCTCTCTGATTATCCCAGCAGGGATTAACCTTTACTTTATGAGGTAAACTCGCTCTGCCTGCTCTCACACTGCGGTTGTTTGCAGTCAAGAAAAACAAATGCAACTTTAAGAAAAGTTTAACACTTGTTATCCTTCAGTTGTTTGCCAAATCGAAGAGCTCTGCTTTGGTTATTAGAAGTTCAGAAGTACTCCCCAAATACCCAAACTTCTTCAAGTTCAGTGCTGATACTTTGAAACTCAACAAAGTCAAGTGTCAAAGCATCAACTCGGAGCTGGGAAGAAAGTTTTTTGGAATAACAAGTTTTTAGCAAAAAAAAAAGAATGATGCAAAGACAGCTGACTGCAGCTAATCCAACAAACAGATGCAGAGACTCATTTCAGCAACGTTAAAGAGAATCTGTGTATTTATGAGCTGAAGACGACTCCATTTCCTTGGCTCGTAATCAGCGTTCATTGCTTCCTCCATCATCATCTCGTTAATAATGCAAAGAAAGCCTTGATGATGATGATGATGCTGATACTGCTGCTGATGATGATGATGATTGGAGCATCAGATGGTCATTAATAACAGAGAGGAACAGTATCTGCTGAACAGGCATTAATATCAATTTTAATGCTTCACACTCTTTTGCTGCAGAGCTGCTTGTCTGTGGCTCAAGTTTCCAACCAAGAACAGAAGTCCTGTACTTTAACTACAGTTACTATAATACTACTTTATACTTCTACTATTCAGAGGTACTCAGTGCTAAGTTATGACTCTATTTTATTACAGTTCATTCATGTACTTTTTACTCAACCACGTCTGTCTGACAACTTGAGTTACAGAGTTTATAGATTAAGAATTTACATTAAAATACCTGCAAAAACAATAAGATGTGTAAGATTACACAGTAGTTTTTGAGCTTTTGAGGTGTGTGTACAGTAAATGTGTCTATTTGAAGCTGTTTGTCAAATGATCATGACTTGTTAGCAAAGTAATTTTCTTCTTAATTTTTTACATCAAGTCATTTAAACTTCTAGTTTGCGGCTCAAAGAGAAAAAAATAATTAATTTTTCACCAAGAAGATTTAAGTAAATCTAAGTGATGAATACACATCATTGTGACAAAACTTTGTTCTTGTCTTTCTTTCCTAAATTGTCTGACAACCCAATAAATTTATCTTGTGCCCAGATGGAGCCGAACTCCACCAGATTAAAGGGTCAGTTCACCACGATATCACAAATACATATATTTCCTCTTACCTTTAATTGTTCATCCATGCAGATTTTTTTGATGTGAGATGCCGAGAGTTGATGATATGGACTGTAAAGACATCAGCCTCCTATTTAATGTAACTGAACAAGATGACAATCAGCTTGTGGCGCTCAAAGCATCAAAGATCCACTTTAAAATTGTAAGCAGTGTTTCTCTCCAGAAATCTTGACCTGGTTACTCAGGAAAATCCCAAGACCATGTCGTGAGCAGTTTCATGATGAAGCAAACTCTTGTCTATATCACCACACAGAGGAAAGCAAACCTATTAACAGTGAGCTGTAATATTAGTTGGCTTAGTCAACTTTAGCTAACGAACCTTTCGTCCACGAGTCAATGCACATTTTCTTCCATGTGATGACACAGTTGGCAGGTGAAGATCAGTAGAAAGAAAACCTAAACAGGCTCACAAGAAGGTTTGTGGATTTTCTTGAGTGAACAGGCTTTAATTTCTGAGAAGAGACATCACTGTTCAAGTTTAATAGATGTGTTTTTAGGCACTCTGAGCACCACAAGTCAGGTGCCATGTGGCTTCATTATATTAGAGAAAAGGCAGACATTTCTGTTGCCCATATCTCTGAAATTCAGCAACTCACATCAAAAAAATCCACAAAGACACAGAACTGCAGGTTAGAGGATTTTCTAATTGTGTTGAACTGTCCCTTTAAATCACCTATTAGTATGTAGAATAATTAGTTTAATCCCCATTGATGTATAAGTATCGACATCATCACATAATTTACAACTAATCTGCAAAAAAAAGTACTTTTACTTTCATTATTTGGTTATGTTTTGATGATACTTGGTTTCTGAGGTAAAGGATCTATGTTCTCTCTCCCCTCAGCACTGTGGCAGCGTGACGCTCATTTTCCCTTCAGTTTGCAGCTAACGAGAAAAACGCTAATCAGGGCTCATTGAGGGATGAAACGCTGAGGGAGCAGCTCCCCGACAGACGGCTGTTAGCGTGCATGCGCACATTGTTTGTGTTTTTGTGAATTCCTGGTCGGCAGAATACACTCAGGATCAGAGTAATGAGGCTCATCACCTTGGTGAAAAACCGGGACAAAAACAAATCCTCCGAACAGCCATTTACTGAAGTGAGTCGGCTCCGGAGCTGCCGGGAGGAATTATTTCTTTCATTGTGAGAATCAACCTGTGTGAACGTAACTCTCATTCATTCGTTCATTCGTTCCTAATCACCAGTTTGGCTGTTACTGCATCTCAGGTGTGTGTCCATTAAGTAAATGAATAGGCATTATCCCGGCAATAACATTAGCATTGCGATTTAATTCACCAACGTTTTCCTATTAAAAGTCTGCGTCTCATAAACAAGCTCTCCTCTAAGTTCCACTCAGTCACACCGGGAATTAAAGTTTTTCACTCAGAGTGGCTCATCAGCATTATTATTAATATGAGGCATCTGCACACTGCCTGATGGAAGAAATACTCATCCTTTTCTTAAGTGAAAGAATCAAACCACAAACGGAAAAGTACCCCAATACAAGTAAACATTGTTCATTCAAATTACATAAAAGTTATTCATTCTTATACTTGAAGTATCAAAAGTAAAAGTACTGGTTGTGCAGAATAAATTGCCACTGTAAGTGTTATATATTGTTAATAATGATCGATAAACGGGCATGTGGCATTTTACAGCTGACGCTAGCTAGTAAAAGCTAGTTTTTACTTACGTGACTCTATTATCCAGAACAAAGGGTTTATGTTTGGATAAATATTTGTAGAAAAGATAAAAAAAAATCAAAGTGTTGCCACAAAAAAATGTTCAATTACTTTCATGCTTTTCTTTAATTATCATGAAATGTTGCACACTATACTTTTACCTGTTTGAGTTTTAAATAATTATGTAAATGATGCAATCTGAGAAACAAAAAAGAGGAAATAGTTTTTGGTTTTTGGTGAGACAATAGTTGGTCAAAATTCTGTCCAAATTTAGTGCAAATTTAAGCAGAATTTCTTGAAACTTATTCATACAATTAAATGGATAAGTTGGCTGGATCCAATTAAACAGTTGATGATGCTAATTCTGCAGTTTGATGTCCTGCAGAAGAAGAGGAAATTGTGAGACGATGAAACCAAAAAAGCTTCAGTCAAAACAAAAAACTATGCGAAAACATGATAGAAATATTCTATATAAATTTAAAATATATATATTTCTAAACATTTAAGTCTTCTCATGGCTTCAAACAGGTTTTGTTTTTGTCTCTTACACCAGGACTTATTCTCTAAGTCTGTTTTTATTGCACTTTGTTTCCTCACCTCAACCAAGCTGATTTAAAATGTAACCTTCTATTGTAAGTTTTGAGAATACCTGTTTTTGTAAAGTCTTATTAAGTGAACAGTTACTACAACTGTTAGATAAATAGAGTAAAAATATTTGTCTCTAAAATGTAGTAGAGTACTTGTGTACTGAAACAAATCCCAAGTGTTTCCAGCAATGTCCAAAAAAAATCTGTAATGTTATTCAAAGCAACATACAAACGTGAATCAAGCTTTATTTCGTTACCTCGTCTGCTTGGCTATTTAACAGTGAAATAAACAAATGCCATGATCCCACGCTGCGTCACAGCGTCACCAAACTACGTCTTTTGTTTACATTGTTTTGAAAAAGAGACCTCTAACATGAAAATTACATGCTGTTTGTTAAAGTACTTGAGTAATGTAGTTACTTTTTGCCTCCCTGACTTACTGTGGACACATGAACACTCACACCAGCTCAGAGAGATTGAAAGACACACTCACGTGTCCTGCATGCCAGTATGAAATCTGTCGCCTCCCAGGAGATTCTTCGGCTTGATGAGTGTTGTCACTGGCAGCTGGTGTTTTACACACACACACACACACACACACACACTCCCTTTCTGGTTACTGTCTCTCATTATCCTCTGTTTCAGCACATAATGGGCACACTCCAACTAGAATATTTAGTACTGGAAATGTTTTCAGAGGGAAGCAGAGCTTTTTCCCTCGCATTAGGACTCTAGTGTTGGCGATGTATTATTGATGTCTTCTTCTTGTTTTTCTTGGGCTTGTTGTCATATTGCTAGAGCACAACAGTAATTGCTCCTTTGGGGATTTAGCTCAACGGGATTTATTACACTTGCACTCCAAGATTTAACAGCTAGTCTCCAGATTGGAGGAAGTTCTTTGCATTGGAGTGAAAAATTGCCTGTTTGTTTTTTTAGCCCTTGTCCACAACAAACTCGTCAACTCGAGTTTTGACGGTCAGCAGTTTGCCTGAGTGTCATATTTAAATTTCCTCCCGCCGTCCCAACCTTTGCATATATTCGGCTTCACGCTAGGATTATACAGCACCTTTTATCTTTCAGTTTCATTTTCAACCGGCTGTATCTTTTGTAGAAAAGGGGACTTTTGACGTGAGGTGAACTTGAAGCGGTGGCAGAAACGTTGTGCTCAGACGTCGTCACACTCGCCGAAATTCTCTTAACAGAAGATCATCTACTTGTTATCAACTCAGTCCATTGTTTACTGCACTGTGCTGGGCGATAACCGTGCCCATCAGCCTCAGCATCTGATCTGAGAGGATTATGGGAACACACAAGCCCAACGCATCAATAAACATGATGATGATGATGATGGTGATGATAATGGCGGTGAGCCCAGATTCAAATGTGAAATTTCCTCAAATGCGGAAGTGGCTTCAGGTGTGTGAGCGCGCTCACAGAGGGGGAATCCTGCAGATGTTTTAATGATGTTTGCGAGGCTGCAGCATAATGACCTTCTCAGACGTCGTAACTTTCGGCAGCTGTGAAGCGAGCGAGCGAGCGAGTGTGCATTTCTAACTTTCCCTCATCAAAGGACGCCCCTGAAAATCTCTCCGTGTCTCTCTGAAGGCCTTGCCCTACATTTCTTGGTCTCCGAAGTGCTTCTTTCTCTGACAGCCACTCCTTTTTCTTGCTCCTCTTTTTCATCTATCAGATTGCCTTTCATTTTCTTCCCTCCTTAGCCCGCCTCTGTCTGTCATGCCACCTCCCCCCCTCCCCCCCTCCCCCCCCCATCCTTCGTCTTCCTGCCTCTCTCACTCTTCCTTAATGTCTCTCTGTCACTTCCTCCTGCCGTTTTTCCCCCTCTGTCTTCTCCGCTCGCCACCACCACCACCACCTCCTGCTGCAATTTTTGGAGCAAAAAAAAAGAGGAGAGAGGGAGAGATTCTTTGACCTGCTAAATTGCACCTCATCTTTCGTATTAATGCCAAGGCAATCATTCCTACGGGGAATCTGCGTCTGTGTGTCCTCACAGAGATAAGCTCTCTCTCCTCCATCTATCTGGGTGGAGGTTATGGGGACGAGCATTGGCTGCATCATTGTACAGTCTGCACCAGCGGCTAGCAAGCTGATATGGAGCCAATTAAGGCGGAGGAGTGTGTGTTGTAACAAGGCGCAACCCCGGTTCTCACCACACTCCCACTGGCTCGACATGTCAGGCTGCCTGAGTTCGGTCTCTCCAGCAGCTCATACTAATAGAAACCCAGCGAGTGTTCTCCTCTTCGGTTCACCTACTACGGATGAGGTGAGGATGAAGAAGAAGAAGAAGAAGAGGAGGAGGTTCACTTTTTTATCTTTGAGAAGAGAGAAAAGAAACAAGACACAGCGCTCTTCTTTTCACCTTTTTCCGTGCAGGTGTTGAGGAGAGTTAAGGTTTAATGACACAGAGTCCTGCCTTCAGGGCTGCAGGGGTGTTTGGTGTTTGGGATACAAGGGCATTTTTGATTTGGGGAGGCAGTGTGTGAGGGAGCAGAGTGTGAAAGAGGAGTGAAGCTGTGGATTCAGTGTGGGCAAACACAGTAAAACCAACACCTGTATGAGAAAATATGCCTAATGTCAATAAGTTTTGTTGAGTCTGTGTCAGTTCTGAGGACAAAACGTTGTGACGTTTTAGGGGTTTTTGACTTCTCATCATGAGCTGTGAGCAGTTCAAGTACATAGGATTTTCACTTCTCAGACCAGCAGAGAAAGTCTGAAAAATAAACCTATTTTATTGTATTGACATTGAATTTTCTTTAACTCTTATGCTCACAGTCGTCTCATGACTCATTGGAGTGGAATGTTTTGTTTGAGAAAGATTGTCTTCATGGTAAAAATTATTCAATTTGGATTTTTGGTCCTTTTCCATCTAACAGAATTGTTCCACAGGCAGCCTTGAAAAAAAATAAAACACTAAATGATACAGTTTTGATTTCAATAAATATTGAACACAGCTAACACAGACTGCGGTTTAATACAATACCGCTCCAAACACATTCAGACTGAAGCTGAATGTTTGACTTTTTGAATATTTGTTTGTTGGGCTGGTGTTTGAGTTTCCTGTTTCAGGATTTGGATATTTGTAAATGTAGGTTATCAACAGGTGACAGAGAAAATACATGTTGTCAGCACATTCATGTATTATATTTATACTTTCCTGAACCTTTATATTGTCAGCATTTATGTGGGTCTACAGTTTTTCCATGAAGAGAAAAACTGTCAAAAGCCATTATGTCACAAAAAGATAAGACCTCATTCAACCAAACCCCTTTGTGTTACAAACATGCACACAATGATTCTTTATGGAAAAGGTTTTTTATTCCGAAACAAGTGACAATACAAAAAAAACCTAACTGTACTTGCATTTCTGCGAAGATGTATGTTGCAACACTTTGCTGTTTATTTCAGCCAAGAACAGAAAAATGTCTGCACACACCAAAGACAGATAATTAGGACAGCCATTAACACAGTGTGTCAGTGTTTCTGCTGCACATCTGCACAGTCAAAGTTTAATGAAGGTGAACTCTGATTTGCAAGTCTGCTTGTCTGAAGTCTGAACACGACAATAAAAACAAGAAAATGTTCGTCATGTGGGCTTCAACGAAAGCAAAAATCAACAGGTGCAAAGTAACTCTGCCTTCAGACACCTTATGAGTCGAATAAAACCACTTTCACCTTTTGCTACTGAACATAAAACATGTTTAATTTGATCAAATTATCAAAGTTGCAGTTTTTCTCTTTCTTAGTCATAAGTTGCATAACCTCAAGAAGAGAAAACATAGCAACAGGTTGCTGAAGATACTTGAAACAGAAAGAAATGGTTTAGTTCTGCTGGTGAGAAGAGTTTTAATATAAAACAGACTCTCGGAGCTCCACTGAATCTTCCCTCCTCCACTGAAAGATATTTGATACATGTGGACGAAAACGATGAATAACAAGTGTTTCCACTCTGAAGAAAACCGTGAAACAAAGTGATGTTAATACTTATTGTGAATCGAGTTCGTTTCGACTGATAGACATCAGGTAACCATCAATTTTAAGCTTGAGACTGCTTTGTATCACACATAATGATTCTTCTTTATCCCAATCAATGTCTTTTTGTCTCAGACTCGGAGTACAGAAGTCCTCTAGTATCTGTCCCTTTTTTAAGAGACGAACAAAAACAGCATGAATCTGATTTGCTCTTGTCAGCCGTCTGATCTGTTGCTCAAATTTATGAGCAAGTGTCTGGATTTTTCGGGTTGTGAGTTTGATAATAAAATGTAGTTTCTGTTCAGAAGTGTCAGATGTGTTGTTGCCGGTTGTGTTTTTTCATCTTCTGTGTGTGTTTGTGTGTGTGAGACTCGGTTTGATGTCCTCTAAACTGTTGAATCCCTCTCCAACGGCCGTACGCTTTTCACTTTGATCGCAAACATGTGCACGCAGACACACATCAAATCCTCGCTTTGCAGCGCTGCCTGTGTTAGATTCCTCTTTCTCTCACACACACACACACACACACACTGGCACACACACATGCATGCACACACACACACACACATGCATGCACACACACACAGATGCAGTGAAGAGCCCTCTTTGCTCTCCTGCTTGCTTTGAAGATCAGAGCTCAGCCACCAAAACTCTCTGGATGATATCAACATCATCATCAGCCGTATCCAAAAAAGAAACACTCTCAACCATCAATGAATTTTCATTAGTCTCTTTTTTAGGCCAGATGCTATTTTTCTTTCTGAAGTAGATAATTGCCCTCCATCAAACATGTCTTCCTTTCAATGTGCTCACAAAGAAAAAACTGTGGCCTAATTAAGAGCCGAGCGTCAGAGCAGCAGGAGCTGTCAACCTGGACTGCCACTGCTGACCGCTGGGATCCCTAATTGCCCCTGTTTCGATACCCACTCTCTTCGTCTCGCTCCTCCTCCTTCTCCTCCTCCTCCTCTCCTTCCTCCTCGTCTTTATTAGTCCTCGGCAGCGCTCGCTCCCCACCTCGGCTGTCTCTAATGACTGGTC
>JAPZDY010000004.1:19368191-19388768 GCA_029783645.1 Ctenochaetus hawaiiensis | reverse complement strand
AACTCACGGGAGGCTGGCCAAAATTGCGGAAAGGTCGCGGTGATTGGACAAAATTGCAAGGTCGCGCAGAATTCACGGAGATTGGTTGAATTTTTGTTAATTGTTGCGATCGCAACATTGCAAATTCCTGGAGGGACTGGTGATTATACACAAATACAAGTGTACCAATGAATATTGTATTTTAATCCTGCCAATAGATCCTCCTCAGTCGTACACTCCAGACCCTTAAGTCGAATTAATTAAGGCCTTTCTCTGGAGCTTTCAACCACATCTCAGCCTTCAACAGCTGGACTTTTGGTGTCATAGAGTCCAGTTGTCTTTACAAGACTTCAAGGCATTTTGTTCAGGTGATAACAGGTGCTAACAGAAGTATGAAGACTGTCAATCCAGCCTGAAAGCTGAAAGAAATGTTAAGTCGATGCAAATCAATACATTTAGAGTGAATTTGAAATGACAAAAGGATCTCACCTCAAGGTCTATTTGAAAGCAGCTCTGCAGCAGATCAGCGTTCTTCCTCAGATGATGGAGATTGCCAAGACGTCATGTAAAACTGTTGATGTTCAAATTTCCATTTTCTCTGAGCACTCTGAGGACTTCTTCATGATTGACTGTTCATTCCTGACCTTGAAAACACCTACCACCATCTCCAGGGCCAAGAATTAGCTTTTAATCTCCTAAATTTTAATATTTATAAAGCGCACTTACATAGCAAAACCTATTTCCTATGTTTATAATACAAGTTTAATTTGTATCTGCTGTCCTTCATTTGAATTCTCTTTGCTTTTTTGGTTTATACTTGGTGTGAAATCGACTTTGCATAAATGCATGAATTTCAAGCAATGCAATCTGGACAAAGAAGAGAAAGCTGTTCATATTTATTACACGACTCTGTCTGAGCAACCATCAGTGTGTGACACTTTGACTCCTCTTCCTCTTCCTTTTTGTTTTCTTGCTCGAAGTTTAAGAAAAAGCCGCATTTAAAATTTCAAAAACAGCCAGTACGCACCACTGAGCAGGATTTATGACACAGCTATTGTTGCAGATGAGAATGAAACTCAGTGACTGCTTAAATTACTGTTATCATTCCTGGGAATGATTGACATTACAAAGGCTCACTGACAGGCAAGCAGTGGGAAATCCAGAGTTTCCATGGAAATTTGGATAACGTGTCAGCTACACACACAGTTTCTGAAACAGCATGTGCGCGCGCTTGTGTTTGTTTGCGCATGAATCATTAAATTTAGCAGGCTGCCACATATGGGGGCTAAAGTCAACGTTGTTTCACTTCTAAAGACAACAAGCGAGTGTGTTTGCACACATTGGAGAATCCCAGCACTGTTTGTTGTTTGAACAACCTGTGTGACAAATTCGGTGCATCCGAAATCTCTCTGCCTCTTTGGAGATGGCTGCTCTAATATTGTCCTGTCACTGGTTTCTAGCACCAAGTCAGGTGTGAAGGGAGACAGACACTGATCTTTATTAGCATAGGGAAACCATAGTGACGGAGACGGGAGAGCTGATGCATCAGAACACAACGAAAGCGGCGTATTTTCAATTCCAGCTGAAGTAAGACCGAGCGGCGCAGAGGTGAGGTCAGTTTTAAAGTGGGTTTAAGAACAAACACATCCATCTGGGATCAGGTTTTATTGTATCTGCTGCCAGCCTGCTATACACAGATTGTGAATGGAGGCTTGGCTCCGTCGGCTGCACAGTCTTTTGAAAATACAAGACTGGAACAGAAAGTAAACAACATTTAAAAAACCTCGCTGGATTGTTTGAAATGTTTCCAGTAAGAAAACAAAAGAGCAGGTGTGTAAGTGAACTGAAGCAGCACGGATTTCAAGGGTGTCTTTGTGGTATTAAATTGCCTGAGCTTAGACTGAGCTGTGCCAGGCATACCGTCAAGGGTTTGTAACAGTAAAGAGAGATCTTGTGTCTTGAAGTCGTATTACAGAGCGATTATGGAAACTCAATATATAATAATAAAACAGGCAGTTAAAGATGCATATACACTCCTTTGATCCAGTGTTTCATCTTTATTCAGAATATTAAAATCCAACATATTGGGGAAATGAAATAAGCCCGCACTCTCTGAGAGGGAAATAAGATTAGAAGAAATAAGACACGGGGAGAAAAAAAAAAGGAGGAAGAAATAAGCGTTGCATAAATAATGTACAAAAAAAAAAAGGTACTTGGTGGCTGACGCAGCAGCTGTCTTCCAATACATATGGTTCAATTTCCAACTCCATCTATTTTCCACTTCAGCCGCGAGGGAAAGAGGCAGCGGGCATCTGATGGGCGGTTCCTCGCGCCAAGGAGCAAAGATAAACTACCACAGGTTCAATCTATATGCTTTGAGCATCAGTCACTCCCCCCTCAACAATGAGCCTAATGCAGAGTGGTTACATGTGGAGAGAAAAAGGGCAGGGAGGAAAAATAAGAAAACATGTCTTATCGCAGAGCAGATTCACATGGGACGGCCGGAGGCTCACTAGGTTATCACTCACTTATCGCCGCTGTAGTGCGAGACGTGGAACGGCCCGGGAAATGACTGTCCATCACCCGGAATACAATCAGCGGAGTACATGGCCGGGGAGCTAATGGATGTTTCCACAGGGAGGGCAATTTGGTGAATGGGAAAGTGGATGGGTCCATCATGCAAGATGGGATTATGTGAGATTGTTATCCTTCACAAGCGTGATATGACGGTCAAGGGGTGTAATGTATATGGACAATGGAGACATTAAATAGCAATCTCTCCATAGCCTGCTCACGGCCAATCAACCTGCCCTCGTCCCACTTTTTCTTTTCTTTTTTTCTTTTTTTTTTGTGACCGGGAAGACTTTGAGTAGCAGAAGAAAGCTGCTGCTGCTGAAAAATATGCAGAGCGGCACGTTCCTGAAAATAAATTAAATTCTTATCTGCTGACTCAATTCAGTGCATTTTTACAAATCAGCGCAATTATGGAATGGCTTGACAAAACAAAACTTTTGACACAAAATGAAATAAATATTAAAAGTTTAAGCCCCGTCAAGAGAAAAACAACAACAAATAAAACAGTCAAAAATAACTGTGAAGAACTCGGGGCTCAGCTTATCTGATGCATGACTTTCAAGTATTTGTCCCTTCTTACATCACATCCTGGATGACACACAGATGTTTACATTTTTATCAGTTGAGAGCAATCATCCAAAAGGGGAAAAAAAAACTGCTTCACATAGTTTGTGGCTAAGCAGTGTTGGTGCCACACATCTCCTTTCCATTTTCAGGAAAGCAAGCCTGTCACAAACTGCCCCTTTACTTGAATATTCCTTCAGTAAAAGCTCCTGATCTGCAGCGTCACGTCCTCAGATATCCGGTGGCGTGAACGCCAAGGTCTCAGAAGATGTGTTTGAGGTGCTTTATACCGTACGTCTTGAAAAACACCAGGAGGATTAGAGTCCACAGGCCCAGGATGAAGCCATCAGGAGGATGCCAGTCTTTCTGCTTTGGTTTCTGAGCAGAGAAGTCGGGGGAGGTGGGGTGAGGTGGGGAGGAGAGGGGAGAAGAAAGGCAGGGCGAGGGGGAGATTGCAGGTTAGTAATAGTGTGTATATTTCTCCTGTTGAGGCCACCGCTGATTGTTCTGTCATTCACACAGGCGGGCAGGCGTAGAATCGCATATACACTCTATCTCTTCACACACTTCATGTACACTATCTGCTGTCTCACACACACGAGTACGAAGGTTCGTACAAAAAAAGCGGGTGGTAGAGCTCATCAGTACACCTCCCCTGTCTTATGTTTGTCCCATTCACTGCCACATCATCACTTTGTGTATGATTATACTTTTAAATCTCTCTCGTATTAAACATGCATCTCACAAGGAGCACATTTATATGCTAATGCTGCAGCAATATTCTGCGGAGAGATGAGATTTAACCTCTAAAAAATCTTCATAACTCCTCCGCTGGCGACAAAGCTATAGATAGGCTGTGAGGACGCACTTAAGAGATTTCTGTTATCCCTCACTACACAAGCTGCCATTAGCCAGTCAGGAAATCACCAGTCAGAAAAGGCATCCCCCAAACCGAAAATACCCAAAGACTTGGCAAAAAAGGATGAGCACACAGCACGAACTCCAAGTCTGCAAGAGTCCCAGACTGCACACACAACGATCGGACAAAGTTCAGCAAGTACAGCTGCTACACATTTGTACGAAATCTGTGACTCTCCAGCCTGTCTGAGCCACCGTATCCAGTGTGCATTTGTTCAGGCTCATTTTTACCAATATACACTGGCTACAGCCATGAGACAATGTTATGTGGCATTCAAATGTCAGTGTTGGAAATAAGGCTTCAAACAACTCAGTACAGGTGCCTTGTAAGGTGTAAAAAGTAATAAAATAAAATGAAATAAAATAAAATAAAATAAAGGTTTAGAACTCAGAAAATATTCCTGGAAACCCTCATTCATTCAGTCAGCAGCTAGTCAAGTGCAAGCAATGGAAAGAAAAGTCTATTAAAAACTAAATAATCCTTTCATCTACAGCAAGGTCTTTTTTTTCCTGAATGATAAGGTTGCTCTCTGTTAGCTGAGTGTCAGATGCACAGATTGAACGATTAAGGGTGAATCGCTAACGTTTGCTAACAAGTTTTTCTTCCTAAAGAAGGCAAAAGTTAAATAAATGCAGCTTGTGATACCATAACAAGTGCTTTATCTTTTAGTGCTGGAGTCCAACAGCAGTCCAAATTCCTTTAGATCCACCTAAATCAGTATTTCGAGGCGCTGGTTTAGCTCGATCGGTAGAGCGGTTGCGAGTTCGACTCCGGCTCCGGCTCCAACCCTTTGCCGCGTGTCACTAACCCCTCTCTCTCTGTCTTCCAGCTTCAACTCTGTCCTATCAAATAAAGGCCAAAAAAATATATATATATATAAAAAAATTAGCATTTCAAGCAAGAGAGAAAACTAGAATGGTTCTTGTACCATAGATGCTGTTGTATAACACTTTAATTATGATGACTGATGGAATCAGTGTTGGATCAATCAAAAGTCTTTACAAGTTTTTCATTAATGGATTCTGTTCAACTCAGTAGGAAATCTAATTTCTTTCTAAAATTCATTTTTTATAAGAGGTAACGGTTTCCTGTTTCTCAAACTCTTTCCCTGGTGACCACTGTCTTCACTCTGTCATCAGCCAATCAAATCAAACCAAACCAATGGCTCCATCTCAAACAGGCAACTCGATGGCTGATTGCAAAGTTCCTGCTGCACCGAGTCGCATTATTTCAGCCTGTGGAGAGGAGGTGATGATGAAGCTGACCTGCTGCATAATACAGCGAGTGTCACTGATTCTGTTCATGAAATAGAATTAAGAAAGGGCATGAGTACATGTTTCTTAGAATAATGAATATTAATTACTTCAGCTGGTGAACATTATTGTAATTTCTTATTAGTTTAATAGTTCTTGGTAAGTGAGGCGAAAAGTTAATTTCAGGAACTGTGCGTGGCTGTGGACTCATGCGTCTGTGCGCAGGATGCCGTCGTCTCAATGCTGCTGCCTTTTTTTTTAAATCCCCACTCCAGACTACGCGACGACGCTTCCATTTTCTAATGTAGAAAGACTGAGGACAGCGGTAAAATTGGATTACGTCGGACTCCAAATTTATTTAACAGCTCAATCAAGTCAAATCAATAGAACTGCCCTTCCATCAAGAATGCTAAAGCGGAGACAGCGAGACGTTTGCGGCCCACATCAACCTCAAGCTCCGGGCATATTGTTGGACTGAGTCAAGACTGAAGGTCCAAGGCAAAGAGCTTTTGATTTAAAGCTGCATTCACTGTGCAGATACTTGGTACTAAACTTAAGTTCTGTCTGCATTCGGGTTTTATTGGCCAATAATGTTAAACCGAACCAGAAGACAAAAGAAGACTGAAGATAAATTCAGGCTTGAGGAGCAGCTGTTGCACATCAATCACACTGTGAAATGAACCTCCGGTCGGTGGCATCCACCTTTCGTGCAAGGTTGGAGGTGTTTGATTAAAGCCAGGCTGCAGGTTATGTGATTGAAAGAGCCACAACAGAGAACCAGTGAGCAGCAAAAACAATGAAGCTCAAACTATAAAGCCATGTTTTTCAGGGGCTGAATCAATGGTGCTTTTGAGAGAAAAAAAGTGGGAGAAACTACAGGAAAAATCCCAGAGGAGACCCACTTTGGTGTCCTTTACCTGAACCTCAAAGTGGATGTTTGGTCCAAAAATAGCCCGGTGACTAGCTGGTGAACATAGTAGAGCTTTTACTTAAGCAGCTAAAGAGCCTGATATCTTTCTCAGGAGCTGATGAAGAGACAATAAAAGAGCTAAAAGAGAGCAAATACTGGATTTTTATTAACTAAGTGGCTAAAACACAACTCCAAATGATTGACAATGTTAGAGTGCTTTGTTGGATTATTTAAACTGTGCTGGGAGAGATGTTAAGCCAGGTTCAAACACTGGTCTTACTGGAATTAAAAGCTGTTTTACTGTTGGTCTGAGATCATTAGCCGCAAAATGCTGTCTCTTTTTTTAACTTATCTAAATTTGTTCTGCATTGTGAGTAAATTAAATTCCTTCACAATAAAAAAGGATGGCAGACATTTTTTACAATGTTGTTGGTAGATGAAAACGTCTGTTACCATGGATACATGACTGCTTGTATTAAAATAGCTTGGTGATGTATTGGCTGACATTCTTGGCTTTAAATGAACTTTTATATATGTGCCACAGTAACTACCATTAGATTTGTCAAAACTAGACTGGACTAACTTAACAGACCAGTCCAACATATTATACAACATCCCTGATATTAGTCTGCATAGACCTCCATCCTCAGATGATCAGTGTTGCCCAGAACATGGTTAATCTTAGTGTAAAAACATTTTGCAGCCATGATTGCAAATTGGCTTTGAGGCTGTTAATTTTTTTCACTGACACCACAAGCTGAATCCTGTCACAGTTTCCAGCTCTGGTCGATTTTGACCCGTCTGCTCTAGTTTAGCTGCAACACAGGCATCTCCCCAAATCCCAATTAAATTTGCCAGCATGCTTGAGTTGTCGTCCTTCGTGTTTTCCGGTCAAGCGGACACAGATCCATGACAACAGTGATCCCTCCCATTGCGACGCTGACATAAACAGACGAACACCGAGCTGACAGTTCAGACTGCCATCGCACCGCCACTGATTCCAGGCGGCACAAACGTGGCCCAGATCATATATTTTGGTGTGCTTTTTCACTACGCCACATTCATCAGATCAGTGTTACGTAGTAAAATCAAATCCTTGGTGACAAACAGAGCCGTCAGGAAGACGAGCAGAGGAGCTGAGGGTTAAACACGTGGAGGACGAGGCTGATCCGAGCCAGGGATGTTCATAAGAGATGACTGGGAGCGTGTGGCCACCGGGGGCAGTTGACCTTTGTGACAATGGTACGCAGAGGTGTGCGTGACTGTGGACTGTGTATGTGTTTGTGTGTGTATATAAACACGTGTGTGTGAAAGTGCAAGCCCCTTGGGGTGAGGAAGAGCAAAAAGCGATGGATCGAGTGTGACAGGAAGCCACGTCAGCACAGCCGGCAGGTCGAGGAGCATATGTCAAGAGGGAAGAGAGAAAGAGGAGGAATTAAAGAGAAGTGGGCAACACAAAGTCGGAGAAAAGAGAGTGAAAACTGCACACGTCCACCAAATTAAATTTAATTACATAAAATCATCCCTATTGCTTAATTTGTTAGGTTTTTTTTAATTAAGTGAGCATGTTTAGTATCAAGAATGTAAATTTATTAAACACTTTTTTATGAGAAACGTTTTAATTTAGTTATGAAGTTATGTGACCGGTATACACTTCCTGGTGCAATGTTCAGTTAACAATGTAATAGCTCTGCCATATGTACTATCATAACAAGGTTTTAACAGATCATTACAAAGCATGTTTGAGAGGTTTTTATTCAACAATATGCTTATTATCATGGTAGTGGTTAGTGGTAGCTTAACTGCATTATACAGGATTAAAATGTGTTTCTAATATTCTGCCCTCTCTCATGTCACAGCTCTTGATATAATGAAGCCCAGTTAAGCACAATATATAAATGATAAGCATGAGAACCGAAATTTCCGGACTACAAGCCGCTACTTTTTTCCGATGCTTTGAACCTTGCAGCTTAAACTATGATGCGGCTAATTTACAGACAAATATAAACGAATATAAACGAGAACGTGTGACGAAGTAATTCTGAGGCTGTTAAATTCCGACACTGAAGAAGACAGCTTTAGCGGTTTTAGTTGTTAAATTTAGTGGGTGTGGCTTATACAGGTGCAGCTTATAGTCCGAAAAGTACGGTATGTCTTTGATAATGTCAGTCAAAACTGAAATGACTATCTTTTGTAAAGGTCAAATTTATGGTTGAGATTTTAAATGGATTTGGTTGCACTTGAAGGTGTGGCTACTAACGTGGCCCTGTATATGTGTATTGAGCGCAACACTTTTTTTATTTGACAAATGAACTTGTCATGGATTAAAAAGGCTAAAGAGACATTTTTTGACATTTTTTTGACAATTCTTATGAATAAGACATAAACATTGATGCCCATATGTTTATAATAAGCTAATATAAGTTGGTATGTTGGCTGGACCCATTCAAAGCTCTAGCTTTAGTAAAAAATGTCATGAAAACTAAACAAAGTAAAAATATCCCATGGTGAATTTCCATAGTCCAAGGTGCCGTCCTCAGATTGCTTCTTGTTTCCGACCAGCTGTCCAAAACTGAAATATTATAAAATTTAAAGCAAATTATTTAATAGAGAAATGCAGCAAATCCTTTTTGTGAAGTTGGAGGCAGAAAATACTTGAAACCTTTTCTTAATAAATGGCTTCAATGCAGAGCTGTTTTTATAAACTAAATGCTTAATTAACTAATTCATATGGCCCTTAATGTATTAATTAATCTCAGTGTCTTAATTTAAGAGTTTTTGAGTTCCCACAAAAAATAAAAGACCCACAATGAAAAACTGCAGCTTCTTCAGAAAAAGAAAAATGGAAAAAGCATTACAGTATGCACAGAAATGAGAGAAATAAAGGAGAGAAAGATCAGAGACAGATGAGCAGAGAAGAGGCGAGTGTTCGCTGACCTTCACTGACAGAAACATTCACATCCGACTGCCAAGGACAAGGACTGAGACTCAGGCAGCCTGCCTCCATTACACTCGCTTTGTGTCCCGTATTCAATTCACAAGTAAAATCAATTAACGGCCATCCACCTGATTGATCGGAGCTAATTAATATGGCCACGCAGGATGCTAATGGTCGTCGAGGGAGGTCTGAAACACCCTGCCGAACACCAGCACTCCAAGGTCAAAACTGCAGCAAATTTATGTTGTGCAGAGCGGGATGACAGAGCAGCAGCCATTGTGGACTGCCAGGACACTCTGCTGTGTTTCCTGGACGTTCAAAGCTCCTCGATAAGTGCTGGGACGGTCGAAGCAGCAGGTGCATTATCCTCTTATTAAGCATGCATTTATTTTGAGGATGATAATATTTGTAATCATGAGCAAAAGCAAAGCAGCAAAGCCAACTCTAACTGCTGTTTAATTAAATGAAGGAGCTCGTCTGAGTGGGTTTTGGCCCGTGATCCACACACACACACACACACACACACACACACACACACACAAACGAAACCGCCATCTAATTTTGAAAAGTGTCAGTGTTGCAGGCTGGAGTGAGGGGAGGGGGGGAAGGTGGCGAGGAACAGGAGGGAGGAGAAGCATTAATTTTCAGTGTTTCCAGTTTCAATTCTCCGGAGCCATATGGTGTGGCGTCAAGCTGGCAAAAGAACAATTTGAAGGCAGAGTCCAGAGCTCAAGGAAAAAGCTGAATATACAAAGAAAAAAAGTGTGTGTGGGGAAAAAAAAATGGAGCCTCTTGAAGTCATTTTACATAAGTGAGCATATTGTGATTACATGTTGGCAGCGTGATGTGAGACGTGTGAGGTTGGGAAGAGGAGGTGACAGGATGAGGATGTTCACCCTGCAACCACGAGACAACTGCCGACGGTGACGGAGCATTAATCAAACTCCTCTCACACATACACACACATCCATGTACACAATGAGGGGAAGTTTGTATACAGACGCGATACAGCACAGCCTCATATATCCACTGTCAGTCACTCTGATGACTTTTCTATTTACAAGCTGTCGCCTGGTCTGCTGGCAAATGGAAAAATGTTTTTCTTGGAAGGTAAACACAGTGAGGAGATTTTTTTTTTTTTAAATGTGTTTGTGGCACAACTGAAAAACATCTACAGACCACTTGGGAATATTTTAGACATCAGATCTTATGAGATTCAATCATATCCTGTTCTTCAGATGAGTGCATCCAATCAGCCGACGACAAAAAGGGCGCCGCCACAGTGGCATGAAGACGTTTCAGAGAAAGAGAGGGAGTGATACACACGATATGACAGCTAATCAAAAAAAGGAGAGCTGTCAATAGACTCTATGGACATTGGTGCTGCAGTGCAGATGGATTATGGTGAAGGAGGGGAAGGGAGAGAGAGAGAGATGACTCAGTTTGTCAGGACTCCCATCTTCAACCCAGCAGGAGTGCTAGCCGCTAATCGAAATCTCTGGCAGGGGTCACCGGGGTTGAAGAGTGTGTTTGTGTGTTTGTACGTGTGGCTGAATTTAAAAAAAACTGGGGGGAGGGAGTCATGGACAGAAATACGGAAAAAAAAGATATATAAAGATGAATAGACAAGCTGTGATATGAGGCCAAGTAGCAGGCGACAGAGGCTCAGCGGGGTGTGTGTGTGTGTGTGTGTGTGTGTGTGTGTGTGTGTTAGAGGGTGAGCTTTCACTAGTTTGATTGCTTCTGTGTATTGAAAATTACAGACACAGTTCAGAGGGCACTCTCATGCGAGCAGCAGAGCTAAAACTGGCCCGGTGTTTGCCAGACTTTTGAGCCGGTCCTCCCCAGCGATCAATTTCCCAGAGTGCCTCTGTGTGCGGAGAGACCCCTCCCACTTCCCATCACAATACTCAATAAGCGTCTGACAGAGCTCGGGTCCATGGTCAGCTTCATTTCTCTGGGCCAACTGACTGTGACTCCTTTGTTCACAGCAAAGTCGATGTCAGCCGGTGATGTTTCCAGCAAAGGAACCTGAGGCTTTTTCAGTCTGTTATTTTATTTTTTAACCACTCACTCGGTAACAGCTGGATCTGACCTTTAGTCTAGTTAAGTTTAGTATCCGTCATTGTGAGACAGACATCATTGTCGAGGCAGACAGTGGCACTCAAATCTGAACCAGGAGCTTTCAAACAGATCTCTCTTCAACAAATGACTCTCAAACAACTCTTCTTCATGCAGTGTCATAATTTTTTTGCCTTTCCATACTCATCAGAAACAGCTAAAGTAAAATTCTACACCTTTTCAAATTGTTCTGAAAAGCCTGAAAATAGAACCAAGAGCAGGATCCAAGTCACTATAATCAACACTGGGTTTGGTAGGAATGGTAGATACCAATTTGTCTTAAACAAGAACAGAAAATCTCTGAAACTCAACCTGACCAAGTTGAGGACGAAAGCACATATAGTTAAAGTTGTCCTTTTTCGTTGCCTTAAAACAGTAACACAGCGAGGGTTTCATCAGGTATGACAGTGATAACTTTTACATTTCTTGAACAAAATAAACTTACACGAACCACACTGATACACCGTACTTTTCAGACTATAAGCTGCACCTGAATATGAGCCGCACCCACTAAATTTAACAACTAAAACCACTAAAGTTGTCTTCTTCAGTGTCAGAATTTAACAGAATTATTCAGAATTACTTCGTCACACACTTATTTATTTTCATCCATAAATTAGCCGCGTTTAGTTTAAGCCGCAGAGTTCGTAGTGTGTGAAAAAAGTAGCGGCTTACAGTCCGGAAATTACGTTATTCTAATTCTTATACTCAACATGACGAACTTGCTACCAATCAGTGGATCAAGCAGACGCGAAGCACCATCAGTCATTTGGATTCATGTTTTTGTCTTCACGTTATTTATAAGTTCAGTATTCGCTCTTTTTGCCTCTGGTTTTCTCTTCAGAAATTCTTGAGATGAATATTTGGCTCTTCGGCTGTTAAAAGCTGCACTTTGTTCAACAGTTGCCAACCTTGTCTTTCTACTGTTTGGTGCTTGTAGGTGTTGTGTAGTCGGTTTAATGGGCTTTTTTTTCCTGAAAAAAAGCTGCCAGCTAATACTGAAAATGACAGAGAAGTGAGAGTTAATCAAAACCTGAAAGTTGCTGAAAGAACAAAACACCAAGCTGAATGACATTAAAGCAAAGACCAGCTTTGGGAAACTGTAGAGGTGGGAGTTTATTCTTTTTTGACCACTTTTTACATACATGTGGTCATTTGATTGACTGTTTATATAAAAGATTAAACAGAGTAAAGATAATGTATAATAATAATAATATCAGATTGGCTTTGAGTGAACTGATATAAAGGTGGTCAACACAACAGGGATAATATTTTGTTTTTAATTGAGATAATGCAAACTTTGATGCAATTTGGTTGATTTCTGTATGTTGGTTTGGTAAATTCATGACAAGTACGAGTGAACACTGATGTCTTCTTTGGTCTTGGCAAAGATTAATGTGACCTCTTTACTCTTCTAATCAGGAAGTTCAAAATTGTGTTTAAAATTTTAGTTCCTTCAAAATGGAAAACCTTTGAAGAGCGATACCAGGCTGACTCTTTTGGATGCAGAGCACATGTTCTGAGGGTGCAATGAGGAGGAATAGGTGTTCATTTGTGAAGGTCGGCCCCGAATGAAAGCCACAATCCATTTGGGAATGAGGTGAATGCACAATTTCTCGCCACAATCCTGCCTATCCATTCTGCTGGATTTCACGGTGGCCCCTCCACACTGAGTCCAGGAGGCACTTACATTTCACACTCAGAGCTGTCACCATGGAAACGACACCAAGAATCAGTCGGTGGATGTTGCACATAACTTCCTGTTCCGCGTCCAAATAAAGGACAAGCGTGGACGCGATCCGAACAACAAAAAAGATGGGAAAACCAAAAAAAAATGGCTGCCTTCGCTTGCAAGAGGCACAAAAAGACGACAAACATGAAAACTTAACTCTTCATCGCCTTTAAAATGGATGTTAAAATGTCTAGATAACATCCAAAAAGGCTTGTTAAGGTGTTTTCAGTGTCCCCGGCTGACCCTGGTGTTTGTAAAGGTCTCTTACCTGATGGATGATCTCAGACACTGGAAGCTGGTCCACATATGAGTACTTCTCTGTCTGCAGGTCTCCATTCACAGCACTGAAAGATAAAACACAAAACAGCCCTCTTTGGCATTTACCTGAACTAAATAAATTGCACTTTGGAAACATTAAGCTTTTTTTATGTGGGGCACTATTATTCAGCGATGAAGAAAAGCTGTCAGGAAAAGGAGCGCAGGCCAGTGTTTCTGTTGGCAGTGAGTGTGTAACCAGGGTGTGTGTGATTGACAGAACATTTTAGAGCCAAGTCAATGATATGCAGTGCAAATTGATGCAAATGGACCTATTTTCCCTGATAAATGAAAAAAAACCCTCCATCCTGTGGAGTAAAAATCATCCAGACAATAATGAATGTGATCTGAATGGATCTTTTGTGTATCACTAACAAAAACTAAAACATGAAGACAAAAGGGAGAAAAAAAAAACAGGTAATACTAAACCTAAAATCTATCTTTTTGAGCAACCCACTCAACACCTTTTTACTGTAACCATTTTTGAGATGTTAGTACAGATCAAAACTCCCAGGCCCCCTCAACCACCCACTGCACTCTGCAACTTTTGGTTGGTTTTTTGAAAAACCTGAACCTGAAGTGAACATCTATGTGATATTCGGTGAAAGTAAGATGGAGCTTCAGATTCAACTTCAATACACCTGCAGGGGTGGTGTTGTATTTATTGAACAGGTAAACAACCAAACAAAGCTTCTGTTTGTTGTAGTTGATGCCGCACTGCAAACATCAGCTCTCCCCGGCGTCTCGTCCTCCGCAGATTTCTCCAGTTTACTCTGATGGCGTTTCATCTTTGCAGCTCTCTGCCACTTTACATTAATTCTCAGGAAAAATTCAGCTTCAGCTTTTATCGTCGCAGGAGCAGTGAGGCACTGAATTACCTCAATCCACAAAAAGCAGTGGAAAAGGGCTCCCCAAGAGGGTCAGTCATAGAGCATGCAGAAAAGTGGGAGAATTTAATATACTCAAAATGTGAAAAGATACTGGAGCTCAATGACATGAAGAGCCAAAAGGCTCAAGCTAGCAGCTACTTTAGATTGCGACATGTGCCATTTTCCTCAGACAGTTCAAATGACCTAAGTCACTCTGTACTTAAGCGCTGTGGGTTTAGGATAAACACATTTATATAAGTGCTTCTTATATGAAGATCTTGTAAAACCACAGAAATGAGCTCCCTTCTTTGCACAGCCTACGTAGTTTTCCACAATGAACCAAACAAAGTCGGCATAATGCTGCCTAACAGTGTGATTTTAGATTACATACCAACATAGAGGAACGTAAAGATGTGGCGTTTAACGTTACAGCACCGTCAGCTGAAAGCTGTTTCTACCTCCCTTGCAGGCTCTGAGGTGGAACAACAATGACTTCCCATCTGCCTTTGTAACTTTAAACAGAACAATAAGGTGCAATATTTCAGCCTCCAGGCTGTTTAAAGGGGCCATGGTTTCAGTATGCAGCCCTCAAACTCAATGGACGGTTTATAAAAGGCATCAGTGCAGAAAAAACAGAAATACTGTCTTTATTTACTCACATCAAACCCTTTTCTAGTCAAAACCTGATGCCCATGTTCCCACAGTGCAGTTCAACAACAATGGAGCAATACAAGATTTTGGTGTGTTATGCTGGTAGTAACTAGCCTGCAGAGGTCTGGTGAGCTTTTCTGACTCCACATCTCCAGTTTTATTACTTTTTAAACTTTTAATCTTCTGCCCAAACTGACAATGACTTAAGTGACGTCACTTAAGGCATTCCAATCAGACTTTACACAACACTGTCCAATTATGAATCAGGGAGATTTCCCTTCAAGGACTCAGTGGGTGACATAAAATCTTGGCATATGTGACAGATTTTGCTGAAACAAGACCAAATTATTTAAAAACTAAAATCTTTAGATCTAGGGGAACCAGACATTTACACATGAGAGACGCGGTTCTCTACATCTAACACGAATTTAGAGTTAAGAACTTAGAGAAAAGATTACCTCTTAAGAAACTAACTCCATTACATTTGCATGTGTTTTCTAAGCATCTTAGAGACTTTCAGAGTGTGTATTTACTTGCAAAGGCAAAAGAGAGGAAGCCATTAATTTGAAGCACAGTGAAAGCCACACGGCTGCAACCATCACTGGTTCGTTTCCAACTGGCAACCTCTGTTACATGTCGGGTTTGTGACATCTCTCCTCCCTTTCCTGTCTGCCTCTTCACCGTCTCTTTCCAACAAAATGCAAAAAATGGCAAGAAATAATCTAACAAAACATCAACAAACAACATCCAGCTGAAAAAAACTCTTCAGTGTATCCTTGTATTCGAGGTCAGTACACAAACCCAACAACCTGGTGGAAGGTAGTTTTCAAAGCTCAGTGTTTACAGTAAAAAGACAGACTCTTCCAGGCCTCTCATCCCTTTAAGAAAGCTGAACATAAAACATGTGAATTGCAGACTGGGAATTAACCATTTAAATTGAAGCCTTGGACTCACGTTCTTAGCTACAGCAACTTGTTTTAATTAAGCAAGCTGTCTCTCTGAAGGACACTGAAAAATGTCCTCACATGGAAGTTGACAGCTAGATGTCAGTTAATGGGAGACAAAATGTATTAAACCTGCGACCAGAACAAACAGGATTCTCCTGCTTCCATTAATATCAAGAAACTATTTAAAAAGCATCAATAAGACACTTTTGGGTTAATTTTTAGTTGATCTTTCAAACACCATCCTGCTGTTGTAAACACTCACTCGAGCACCAAATCTGCATCTGAAACTAGTTTCCCAAACAAACAGACGATTTACTTTTATTTTATGTAGCTGAACACAACAGCGGCCAGCTGTTTTTGGCTTAATTACTGAGTCTGTTTAGAAATTAAATGAATGGATGTGAGGGAAAAAAAGGGCTGGAGGGTCAGAAAGTGTTCAGAAGCAAACCACTGTTGAATTTGGTCTTTTAAATGAAAAGATTTCTTTACAGTAGCAAAAAATCATAAAATATCACCAACTGCCTTTTTTTTAAATCTATACAGGTGACGTTTTTCTCGTTATCAAAAACTAAAATACTGTGCAAAAAAGGCCCACTCTGGCCGATTTACTCTCCTTGATGACAACATTACTCTCTGGTTTCAGTTTTATTCAGTCACAGAAAATCTTCATTGTTAAAATCCTCAGAACTACATTTAATAAATTACCAGCTGAATGACTCCTTTCTCCTGGAAAAATTAAAATTTGCTCTGAAGGACAAATCCGAAGAAATTTGAAAAATCTGGTCCCCACTTCATTTCCTTGAACAAGTTCATACTTATTACAACAATAAATCTTTGATTAATCTGCTCACTGGTATTTCTCCATAAGACCACTGTTGGATTAGTCTAGAAAGGCTCCTTGCTACCATTTTTTTTAAGAACTTTTTAAAGAATTTATATCATCAATGCATTTTTTTTTCTTAATCTACTGTTTGTTTTGTCAGTTTTCTACATTCTTCTGTAGGTTTATCGTTTCTGTTTTTCTTGTGGGAATCTGTGTTGACTTTCTGAACTTCAATTAAAACACAAATGACAAACTTCAGACTGTCAAAATGCAGTTACACAAACCAGATCAAACACTTATCAATCCCATTTTAACTACTCAACAACCTGCCACTGTGGCCGAGAGCCGTCCTGAAATGATCCCATGCCTCCATGTGTGTGTTTGAAAGACTGTTTGCTTCGACAACACACCCTGATACAGCGTCAGGAAGAGGAGTCTCGGCAAAAAGGTCACTGTTGATGAGGTTTAACAGAGTGGCTGTCTTTGGCTAATCAAAGAAAGTTCAGGTCAGACAGCTGCTGACAAAAAAGGAGGCCATTTCCTCCAGTGAACCACCATGGCTCTTCTCCAAACACTTGCTGTGTGAAGCAACCTGTTCCCTTTCCACTTTTTGTCTCTCTGAGCCTTTCACTGGACATTTCTTTTCTCCCCCCGGCTCTGGCTCTCATGCCCTTTTCTCTTTATTTTTCTTCTTGTCTTTCTCCCTTTTGTATTCAACTCCATTTCTCTGGCCCTTCTCACCATGTCTGTGCGGGAGGGCAGAAGTTGCTTTGATGGACGGGAACAGAGACAGAAGAAAAACGGGTCGGTCTGGCGGGCTGGAAGACGATCTCCTGCTGAGCCTCCTATGTGCTCTGAGCTCTGGCTGCCACTGGAAACGTGTCACTGAGTTCACCGACGTCTTACCGCCGATTACCCCTTTTTTTCACTTAGCACAAGAGATGAGCTTTAATTCAAGTCAATCCACTTCCCACTTTATTTTCCATAAAGAGGTTTTTGGAGCCTTTCTGCTGATTTAAATGGATGTGACTTCCCCTGCATCCTGCTCTGATATCACTGCTGTCTCCAGCTGCCATCTTTAGGTCAAACAAGCTTCCTTTTTTGTTATCATCTGCTCCGCTGATGGCCCATGCAGGTTTTTGTTGGCTTTATCCAGCACTGCAGGTTGCAAATCAGATTTAATTTACTGAACATCTCAATGGGATGTAAATTAAGCTTTAGTCTGACAGTTTTTATGATCCCTGGAGCATTGTAACCCCTTAAAAAACACACATTTTTGTCAACAAGCACCTATGGGTAGAACTGAATAAGCAGACAATGTCATTACACCGTTAAGCCCATGTATAATGACGAGGATTGAGGGGGTCCATTAAAACGTCCTCTCTATCAAGTGCAATTCACTTAATGGAAGAGCCCGCTCTGAGGAAAAAATGGCCATTTAGAAATGGAGGAAGCGGGGGAAGTGAGAGAATGAAAAAGAGACGGGCGTTGATCACGCAGGATCACACATGTACCTGTCGTCTCTAAATATCCTCCTCCACTTGTCTGAGTGGCTGAATGAGCAGACAAAAGTGGATTAAAGCTGCACTATATTTAATAACTGCTTGTTTCGGTGGACATCTGCGGTGTTTTTCTCTGCGGGAACACACAAAGCTCACTACAACCCATTTTCAGGTCTTATGAAATGCTGTTATTAAGTTAAATAACAGCAGTGGTAAAGTTATACCCGTGGTGTTCAGACAGGGGTCTCATAAAGATCCTGTGTCTGTCGTCTCTTAGTGATTGTTTTACGTTATGGATGCAAAATATTTATCTGTGCAAATAAAATTAGCAGTTTTCTCAAGAGTACACACACAAAAAAATACTGATAATGCATAATCCTTGTTTTTATTTTGAGAGGATCCAGACATGTTGTGTTCGTTGGGTTTAACTGAATTAGTTATTTAGGGTTTGACAGAACTCAGTACTGATGTTGTAATCACCCAATTAATAGATATTTTATTTATTTTGTTTTTATTAATTGAAGGAAGGTGGATGATGATTAATATAATTAGGGCTGCAACTGACAATTATTTTTTTTATTTTTTATACTTTGCAGAATATTTTCCTAATTAACTGACTGAGAAAAAAGGTCAAATGAAAAATGTCAATTATAATTAGAGCCTACGGTTACAAACTTAAATGGTTTGTTTCAACAAACTAAAAAAAATACTCAAAGCTGTTTAGTGTAACATCATATAGGACAAATAAAGCAGCAAATCCTGAGATTTGAGAAGCTGGAACCACTGAGATGTTCTGCATCTTCTTGTGAAAAGTGACTGCCAGGATTAATCGATCAAAGGTTAATTTCCTGTGGACTGACTAATAGATTGAATGACTAATTATTCCACTAATCCAGGTAAGTGGTTTTCATCTCAACCAGAGCTCATGTGTGATGTTTCATCCAACAGTCCAGGAATAATTACAGGCTCTTTTACTGTGTTTCTGGCTCACATCCTGGTGTTTCCTATGACTGAAATCCATAGATTTCTTTGTTTTGTTTATAAAACCGCTTGTTCTGTTACTGGAATTTCATCAGCTCGGCTCAGTTTCACTGTTGTGTAACACTGAAGTGGATATTGTGCTCAGCTGACAGCCGAGTTTGTCGACAACAACATGCAGTCTGCAGAAAAATATTAAAAGGTCAAGACCAGTTTATCAAATGTGTTATTTTAATCATTTTACATGTGACTCTGCTGTGACAAATCTGCCTTTTGTAGTGATGTTTTGTGCACTGAGCTGTAGATATTAACCGCTGATAAAACATTCACCTTGAAAAAAACAGTTGTTGATTCTTTTCAAAAACAAAATAACATTTATTGACATGACTCGAGGAGCCATCAGGTGATAAAGGTCCCTGTTTTCCTGCAGAATATCTGTTTGTACATCGAACCCACCTCTCAGTTTACCACTGGCAAACATACAGTGGGAAGTGCAGCAAATATTTTACTACCCTTAAGACTAATGACACTGTGTAATGTGACATAAGAAACCGGAAAGTGTTGTTGGCCTTCTTTATATCTCAGGACCTTCACAGCATAACTTTAGCATTCTTTAAAATAGAAAAATGCCACTTCTGCTTTGCTGCACCAGTAAAATCCATTAAATATCAAATAAATCAGGTGATTGCTGGTTTCTTACATCAGAATTTGGGATTAAACATCTCTCTCGGACTGATTTGGGGCAACAGCCAGCTGGATAACACTGGCGGTGTGTTTATGTGTTGCTCTGAGGATTAACAGACCTAATGCGTTGGCCCTAATCAATAATAAACTAATGGGGGAAGTTGTGTAAAATGACTAAGCAGCCTGAGGCCAAAACAGCCACTGACTTAAATCGCAGCAGCAATTGCCTCTAATTACTAATTAGGAACAAACCAAATTAGATTCTTTAGCTATAATACATCCCAGTGGTACGATTAGATCCCATCTTAATGAGATTAATAGAGACGGGAACATTATTGTGAATAAAGTTTTAATTTCCATTACATCTGTTTGTTCAGTACAGCAATCTACTTCTTACCTGCAGCCTAATGACTCAATATAAACACTGTTTGCATTTTGGTGCTTTAGTTGTGTATTTCCTGAATCTCCTGGTGATTGTCCTTATTATGGGATTAGTGTGTGTGTGTGTGTGTGAACTGGCTAATGTGAGAAAGCAAACAATATGTTAGCAGTTACAGAGGATGCTGAGCGGTTGATTTTTATGAGATTGACAGCTCTCTACAGCCATCTAGTGGCTCAACAGACTCATTACAGAACGTGTCGACCTGAAGCAATGAAAGAAAGCACTGAACTTGACTTGGATGCTTTTTGTTTAAGTAACCACAAGGTGGCACAAGAGATGATAAATTAAATCTAAGACATTAGAAACTATACAGAGTTATAGTCGGACAAACATAAAGTCCATTTTTGATCTTCGCTTTGCTGTAAAATAAAGTATT
>JAPZDY010000004.1:19350850-19363764 GCA_029783645.1 Ctenochaetus hawaiiensis | reverse complement strand
TAGAAAAAAAATCGCGGCAGAAAATCGTGATTTCAATTCAAAGCTAAAAAATCGAGATTCATATTTTTTCCTGAATCATGCAGGCCTAGTGCAAACCTATACATAGAATAAAAGACACAAAAAAAAGATAATAAATAAGATGAAATGGGTTATATATACAGTATGAAATTAAAAAAGGTGCACAGCATGGTCAGTGTGATATTGCACATTTAAATAGTGAGAATTGCACAGTAGGTGGTTGTGAGGTAGTCTGGGGGGTTGGAGGGGGTTAAGTAGGCAGTAACATAAAAGTGATGATATGAATAGAGTGTTTATGATGAGCTACGACACTTAGCACTTATCAAACCTTAAAATATGCAGATGATTTTAAGCTGCTCCTGATTTTTCTAAAAAGAATTTGATTCTTTCTGTCTGATCACATTAGTAAAGAAAGCAGTAGGATTAAATCATTTAATTCCCATTCAAGTCGATGGAAGGCCAAACTGGAAGTTAGCCGGCTCATGACTCTGTGTTGCATGTGTGACTCCATGAGCCCAACAATGCAGAAAACATGCAGAGGAGTCAGGATAAATTTATATTTTGAAGTTTTGAGGGTTTTTTTCTGTAAATTCCCACAACAGCTGTGCACCTGTCAGCCATGTCACAAAATGTTTATTAGTAAGTAGCTGAAATCTCAATTTATTGCTCACTGTTGCATGTTGAGTGTTTAAAGAGCAGTGAATGAGTGAACGGGGGAGACATTTTGGAGACATTTGCTGTCAACGTTTCAGATGGAGGAGATCAGCTCAGTGAAAAATCCACCAAATCCAAAATTTAGCAGTTTGAGAAAACTGTAGAAATTCGTCACTTCATGTTTGTGGGAGAATTTGAATTATGAGCTAATTGTGCATAAACACAGCTTTGTATTGTTGCAATGTGCAATCAAATCACACTGCTTATTAGACAACCTGACTGCCTGATTGATGATTTTTAATAAATCTTCTCCTCATGAGGGCTGCTGACTCACCGACAGGGAGTCTTCTCCAACCTGACTGCTGGCCAAAGCCATGAGGTTCGGAGAGTAGAACCTCTCGTACATGGAGGCTCCCTGACAGGTGTCGATGATGAAGAGCAGCTCGTTGTACCTGGAGACAGACACACACAAACACACACAAACACACACACAAACACGATCATGAACATTCTTCAACACAGCTGATGAGAGAAGACACAGCTGGCATGCAACTCGTCCATTTGTTCAAATAAAACCTGGTAACACACAAACCTTCTAACCATCTTTCATTCTGCAGTTGCCATGGTGACCAAGATCGGCTTCATTCAGTTCATCTAACGCACCCACAGCCCCCCCCAAATAAAAAATTTAAAAAAAGAAACATCACTGTAACTTCTTTACTGTGTTTAAGCAAAACGTGATCACAGTTTAACGTCCAGTCGACCAGATCGAGGTGTTTTGGGGACGATGCAGGGAGGTGACCGAGTCTCTATGGCGACTAAAATAATGGCATTTCAAGCCTGCAATTATCACATCAGCATCAAAGCTGGCGTCACTAAGCTTTTATCTGGCATCCTGGGGTAACTGACTGTAACCCAGACACTCTCCATTGATAGGTTTGGAGGACAATAGAGGCGCCGGTAGCAGAAAGCCATTTTTGCTTATTTAGTGTCTCATGATTCAGAAATTAAACAGCACCTGATAAAACAATCGATTAGATTAAAAGAGACTGTTATCTTTAACAGTAATTCCCATGCTGTTATGGTGGTACATGATGTGTAATATTGGCTTCAAAGGTCAGGCATCTGTGAAAACAAGCATCACTCAAGGTCATTTCAACAGTGCGGACAGGTTTATATTATCACTGACTAAATAACCATATAAATATCCCCAGTTTCCCTCACCTCTCTGTGGAGCATTTCAGTGTTGTTCAGCTCAATGTTTTTGTCTCACAGTTCACAACTTGTTCTGGCTCCCTCTCATCACTCCAGCCATGTTTTTTTACATAATGCACTTTTTGCAATTTACAGCAAAAATGTCCTGTCGAGGCATTTCAGTGATCAGTGAGTCAGTTCCTCTGTTGCATCACTGTAAGCTCTGGTTCAAGGTGCAGCAGAGCTTCACAATGATTCTGGGTGTGTAGATCAACAACTCATTTAAACCTTTCCACCAGAGATGATAGTGAAATATCGTCCTTTAAGTTATTCTTCAATTGGTCTGCATAAGAAATTTGCAGTAAACACTCATTCACCAGGCAAAACATTAGAGCCTAAATACACTGGCCTTAAAGAATCACTTAACACAATCCTGAAAATCTTGTTTTCACTGACCTCTTCTGGTTGAAACAGCTGTGATTTTGAGGTGAACTCTGCTGCACTTGTAGCCGAAGCCAAGTGTGAAGTGAGTGCTCTTCTTAATCACTGCAGCAATAAGAAACTTTCAACCACTGGATGTAAAAAATAATAATTTAAGCTGCTATTAAGTTCCTTAAAAACTCCCACTTTTAGCACCAAAGCACTGCAGCAGCCAAGTGTTGTAAAAAAGAAAGTAGACAAGCACCAGGCACGATGTATGCTAAGCAGTGTGTCAGCAAAGGGCTATCAAAGCAGTGTGCATTTTAATTTCTAAAGCACTGCATCGCACAAAAAGCCCATCTCTTCCACAGAAATTTCCTCCACAAGATGTTCATATTAGGCTGCTAATTTTCACACCACTACATGTTTGTTGACATGGTATCCTGTTAATTGGCCCCAGGGGAAAACATATGAAGTGGATTTCCAGTAAGAAAAGCATAATATTTGATCTGACTTCACAAGGTCCTTTTCCATCTTATTTCCATATCAATTTTCTGGTCATTTACCTTCGTTTCTGCCACATCTGCTCAAAGGCGTCGGCCAGTTCCACATTACTGATCTCCTCGGAGTCCTGGAACTTTAGAAATCCGTTCCCGCCATGGCCTGTGAAACCAACACAGATTATCAATAATTCATTTATCTATGATTTGTAATACATGAGTCATAATTTAGCATAGAAAATAACTTGATTAAACATGAAAAGGTCGAGCAGCAGTCTGATCGTGTGGACATGATGTGGAAATGTGACTAAAATTGGTCACAGAAAAACAAGATAAGGAAAAGGTTTGATAAAAAAACTGACGCTTTCAACTGAATGCCTCTAAAGTAAATCACAAGTGTGTAAAAAAAAGCATGTAATAAGAAATAATATTCAGCTTTTATTTCGAAATACATAGAAGATAACAGTTTCAGTGTTACAGTCATTAAATTTACAGCTTCCTCATTGCTTTTGCCTTTTTTCCACCTGTTTGTGGAACATCTCATCTAAAATAACTACAATATTATCCGTATGGTCATCATCTTGCCTTCTGAGCCAATTTAACTGTTTTGTGTAGCTTTGGCTGAACAATCTGAATAAAAATCACACTGCAATTATTCTAACAGACACAGCTCCTTACTATAATATTTCCCTCTTCAACTACGTGTGTAATTTAGAGCCATAAGGAGTAAGTCTGCATCTCTTCTCTGTGGGTTGTTGAAAGTCTTTCTGTGTCTTAAACTAGAGCAGAACTGTGGACACTGCAGGAAAAATGAGAACCGACAGAATATAAAATTACATTCCTCCAATCATAATTTAGCTCCAAGCCCTGAACATCACACACTAATTAAAAATAAGAGCGCAGGAGGCACATTTTTCCATTAATTACCTGTCAGGTATATGAGAATGTTGCTGCGGTCGTCAGAAAGGAGGCGTTTCGAGCGAGGAGTGCTGGGAGGAAGCCTTCCGGTCAAAACGCGCAGGAAGTTTTCCACTGTCACCTGAAACATGGACCGAGAAAAAAGAAGGAAAAATTATAATTCGACATGTAATAGAAGTGACACATTGACACATACAAGCAATTACATCTTCTGACTGAGTGCAAGAAGACAGAGGTTTAATGAAACAGTCAGCAGATTTTGACTGTCAAAATAATTTCACCAGTCAAAACTAAAACCAATAAAATCACTAACACATTTCACAAAATGAACTATGTGAGTCAGGAGAAGATAATTGCTCTACTTATCTTTTAATTAAACAGAGAAAATCAATTTCTTAATGTATTCTTTTCTCCTCTTTCCATGATTATGCTTTGATGGCAAAAATAGATTGGCACTGCAGCATTCATTCATATTTAGGAGGCCAGCATGAAGGAAAGTAAATAATCATAAAACAAACAGTGATTAGGAGTGGATACAGCCATGGATACAGCCGTGGATACATCTGCCTTGCCATAACAAAACACTGGGAATTCCACTGTTTGAGAATGCAAATGATATCAAGTCATTTCCTGCTAAACAGACAAAGCAAACACTGGACAAACAGCGTCAACAGTAGTTTCCTCCATTTCCCCTTTGAAGCTGTATGTAATCAGTCTAAATAAGTGATGTTTTATAGATTTCAGATTTCATAAGGCAGGTGAAACACTAAATGGAAAACCCCAACAAATAAGCAAGATAAGCAGGTTACACAATTCAGATTAATATTTTAAGTACCCATGACACCCTTTAATGGTCTTCTTTTAATGGGTACAGTATACACACAGATACATTCATTTAAAAACTGTACTAGATGTTTAAAAAGATGCTGATTCAAATCTAATAAAACAATATTTTATCAGTATTGTGATATGAAATAGTAGTTGTCACTATATTGTGACATTGCATAAGTGTTGCATTTTCATGCATTGAAAATGTGCATTACAGTAAAGATAATGTAATTTTCTCCACTTACTGTCATAATATTTTTATTTACTCATTTAGTCATTTTATTCACACAACCACATGATTATTTATCAACAACTGTGTTGATAGTTTTGCTAAATTTTGATATTTTATTTTCTCCAGGCTGTCCAGCACTTATGAGTCATTTCAAATATGGCTTTTGTTTACAAACTTAATATTTAGCCCATTTTGTAGAAAATATGTTCATATGTATTATGTATATGATTTTTGGTCCATATTGCCCTACACAAGAGTTGAGAATTTTTTTTCTTTCAAAATATACTTGTTAAATTCTTTTTTTAAACAATGCAAAGTGATTTATCGCACTCATCCTTCAAGATACCAAAATGTAGAAATTACACTTTGAAAATCAGGCCAGTGGATAATGTACAAACAGTAAGAAGTACTTTTTTCAGTTTCAACAGACTCGAAAGAGACTAACTGCCCTGCCAGGAAACTAACTTCTATATTTGAGTGAACCGACCTCGTATCCTCTGTAATCCACCTCCACATCGTCGCCGTACACATTCAGCTCCATGTTCTTGTGGCTGAACACTGTAGCAGGTTTGGGGTTTCTGTGGTTACAAGCCATGTCATCAGCCAGCATGAGAACTATGTGGCTGGAAATGGAGAAAATGACAGAACCCATTAAAAACACATTAGAAAGAGGGTAGAGAGGCTGCACTAAAGTTGTCAAACACATGCTTAGTGCTATTTTCATGTGGTTAAATACCATTAATGTGATGATATGCTGCATAAAAATAAATTCTACAGATACTTTTATCCAAAATGTATTGCAGTATTTTCAATATACACACACAGAAGGAGCTATTATTGGATGCAGTGTCTTGCTTTAGGCACCTTCAGTATGTAAACATCTGGAGGAGACACTGACTGAACCGAACCACCAACCCCATGTTTAAGGGGTGACTCACCTGACACTGGCTTGTGGGAAAAAACATACATTTTCTTTCCTGATGAGCCAGTTTGATAAAGTGTCATCTTACCACGGTATAAAACAGGTGATGTGAAATATGATATGATTCCACCAAAATTTTGCACAAAGTAGTAGTTCAGATTATTCTAATTAACAATCTTCACAATGATAAAAAAATTAAAGCAATGACTATTATAAGGTTTTTCATTAAAAGCACCTGATTGCTGCTTCTTTAAGCTATTTTCCAGACAGGGAGACAATGCATCTATAGTAGCATTTATCTTATCACTGTACACAAAAATACATCTCATTAATTCAGCTTATTTCTTAAAATTCAGCTGTAAATATATTTGCACTTCTAGCTGAGAACCCATTGACAGGTGATTCCTTTGTATTGTTGCTTATATTGTAGCTGTTCAACACCCAATGACCGGTAAAAACATGTTTGAGTGCACACACAGAATTGTAAATGATGTTACTCTTTGTTGTCAAAGCTATTGTTAAATAACAAGAGAGCAACAGTCAGATAACTATTTAAATCATCTTCTTGTTTTTGTTTTCTTTTATGTTTATTTATTTATTTAATTATTTATCTCTCTCCCTCTCTTTGCAAATATCTGAATATTCCTCTAGTTACAACTATCATATATGTTGTAAATATATGTTCATATAGACTTACAGAACAGACTTTCACACCTGTACAAAAACACCTACAATAATTTTATTAACAACAATAATTAACTCAGGCAGACTGATTACATAGTAATGCAAATCAGTAGTATAAACAATGACTAGTCATATATTGATGTTTTTTATTTAAAAAAAAAAGGCTTAAATCTGTTCCTAAACATCAGCACTTTAAAAATCTTCCACTGCACAGCGGTACTTCTAGATTAATATTACTATTAAAAATTAACAGATAACCAAATAATTGACACATAACAGAAACATTTTTTTTTTATCAATTACCTGTCAGGAATGCCCAGCCTCTTAACACTCCTGTAGACGGACAAAGTATTGGCCACATGACGGTAGTTGAACCAGAATCTGGATGTGCACACCTGTATATCAATCACACAACAATTTATTTAGCAGGGAAGAGCATGTTTAAGCAGCATGTACTCGTGCAAAAAGTAACATTAATGCTCACCAGAACAGCCCAGTTGTTTGTATGACCGCTGCTGAAGAACTGCCCTGCATTACTCTGAGAAATAAGTAAAGATTAATTTATGAATGTATTCTGAACCGTTTTTTTTTAGCTCATGACAGCCCAGACTCATCACCAAAATAGCTAGCATGACAGCCCTAAAAGCTAACATGGGAACAACATTTCAGGAAAAAATTCAACATGTCGAAACAAATTGACGGTCTTTTAATGGTTTCAGATAGTTAAGAAATACACTCACCTCGATGTTGATGCTGTTCGCTAAAAGGTATGTAGAAAATAAGCTAAATAAAGTGAGTAATTTCATTGTGCAGCACTATTAGCTCTGGGTAACAAGGAAGTAAAAAACCGATGACTCCGCCCAGGAAGTGCTTCCTGCAAAAGAAATTTCAGAATAAAAGCTTCGATAGGTAGAATGTGTAAGAAAATTAAAAGTATCATTTTTTCGGGTTAAAACGTGAAAGGACGAAAAAATCGGGTAATTTGTCAGTATCATTGCTCTGAGCGTAGACTAATTCCCACTGAAAACAAATACTGTGCTATTTTTTGTTTTCTTTTTTTGTTGTTGTTTTCTTGTGTTTTTTAGAAGCCTTTCGTCTAAATTTGGTGATGCAGCTTTTATCTGATATCATTGGACAGTTATTTTATGAACCTGTATACGGAACTTTGCTTACTCTCATATTTCTTTAAACTATTCAAGAGTTATGTTTCCCTCTGGTTTTCTGAATTTGTGTTTCTCAACTGTTCATTTCATTTATATGCAAAATAAAGTTATATTGTTGACTGTTAGTCTCATTCAGTGTGTCACTTGGATTCATAGACTTCAAATGAAGCTGACAGCCTCACATTCAAATGCCCTCTTCATCTAATTGGTAGGGGTCTTCGTAATAAGAAGTGACATTGCTATCAGGCAGCAGATGTCGAAAAGCATGTCATATTACTTCTGAAGTACAAGAACCCTGCAGTAAGGTAAGGCTATGAAAAAAACATATGCGTCATGCAATTATAATGCAACGTTACAGCACAGCAGAGGAGCATCAAAACAAGTTTTGACACACAGCAGGGCGCCTTTAGGTCTGCCAACCGTTTAATCCTCTGAACGTCACCTTCTGCTTATGTTTGACCCGCAGCATCATTTTCTTTGACTTGAAAGCGCCTAAACGCATCATGTTAGAAAATGAAAAAAGAAAGCAGTTCTCAGTCGCATATATCGAATAAATTGAACCTCCGTCCATAAATGAGTTAAAAAATATCACTGAAGTAATCTAAAGCTGCTCTGTGAACCAATAAGGAGACTCAAAGCTGCTGTCCAATTGTCAAAGAGGATTAATGGCCTATAAGAATCAAATCCTATGGGACAAATCAGGATATCAAACTGGCCTACACGTGGCCCCTAAAGCCTAAAGCCTTGATTACGTGACGACTGAAACTCAAATTTTGAACTGTTTGTTTCCATAAATAACACAAAAACATACGTCGTTATGCAAGTTAGGCGTTGACCCGCAACCAAACAAACGTATCTTATTATATTTGGCTGCACAGGCGGGTTTTATTGCTTTATTATGCCAATCTGTTTCTCAGTTAATCAAATATTTGCTGTAGTTTCGTTTTGTATTTTATAGTATTAATCTGTGACGAAACATCTGATGATAATGTTAAAATGTTTAAGGTTTATTTTTAATCTTTAAACAGACTGAATGAGGAATAAAAAATAGACTAGAAGGCATTCAGATGCTTCATATAGTTTTGTAATCATAAAGAAAGTGTACATTGTGTTTATATTCTTGTTAAGTGTCAAAAAAGGGAAGGGCAAAAAGAATTAATCCCAACCACTTTATCAAAAGTGTCGTTAGACGATGATAAAAATTTAGAGGCTACTTACAATGACTGTTCGGCGTTATTAGTTAAAATCACCACAAAGTTTCCAGGTTGATTGTGCACGAGGAAAAAACGCCAATTAGAGGGGGTGTGTGCGCCTTTTGGCACAGCGCGCAACCCCTGTGCCCACGTCAAGGCACACATGGTGCGTGCTGGAAGCGGGAGCGCTGTAGGAGGGAAGACGGACGAACCACGCATCCGCATCACCGAGGAGGGTGGCGAGGTGGCATCGCCTGCAGGAATCCACTTGTAAAGTCCACACACGAGGCAAAAATGTGCTGAGGGGGGAAACTGTCTGCTGCAGCTCGGTCGTTCACCAAAGATTTACCTGACGCCACTGAGACCTCTGACTGAGGGAGGAAAAAAAAAAGAAGGAGAAGCTCCGGACAAGTTGTGATTTCAGAGGAAATCCGACTGGAGATGAATACCAACGATGCGAAGGAGTATCTCGCGCGGCGAGAGATACCTCAGCTGTTTGAGGTGAGAGATGATGTGCGCTTTGAGGGGATGAAATGTACAGATTAGGGGATTTTTTTTAACAATAAGAGTCATGTCACCCAGCGATGCATGACGAACCGCCTGGCAGAGGCGCAGCAAAGGTCTCCTGGTGATCTGTGGTACATCTCGTTATGCTTGATGGAGGTGCGAACGTGCGCGTCTCTCTGAGAGCACACTTCTTGATTAAAATAACGATTTAAATGAGAGGGGAACCCCTGCTGACGAATCCGTTTAAAGATTATTGTTTTTATAGTCATATGCAATATCAATTAGTCAAACAGTAGTTAAAAGAAACGTGGGATCAACACCTCCTTTGCATAATTTGGTTTTATTTGACGTGAGGCAGCTTAGATATCAGCCACTGTTCTCAGGTGGAGACTGGCTGAGAAAAATGAGCATGTAAATGTGTACTGAGACAGCATGTGCAAATTTAGGTATATTTGAATATTTTTTGGGTATAAACGTAAGTATGTGTAAATGTATGCATGTAAGCTGTCTAACATGTATTTATAACTGAATGCAACTATCAGTCAAGTCTCTAAACTTGCTATAAAGTACATGAAGCCGGTGTAAACATCCCAATGTTGAGATGTATAACGCATCATTTATGTTCCTTAGGGAATAGTAAATTGTCTCTTCCACTTAATTACACTCATTCCCAAGTGTGATGTGTTCAAAGCAATCACTGTTTGTGTATTTAAAGCTTGTTCAAATTACATTGAGCACTGAAGTGACACATCATCATTAAAACAGCAGCATCATTTCACTGCTCACAATTGCTTCTCATAGAAAATGCCTCCATTATCCATCAACTAGATAAGCACATCAAATTGTTCAGGAGAAGCTTGATGGGTTTTTTTTTAAGCTGCCTGCAGTAAGAGTTGTGGTTGAGGAGGGTGGAGATGAAGTAGGAAGTCCAACGGGAAGGTATTGTTTTAAAAAATTCAGGGCGGAGGGGCACAAATGTCACACAAACACACACTCGACTTGTGTTTTGGCCGAGAGTCCGTTCTCATATTCATCACAGTCGTTGGCTTCTTTTATTTTGCTTTTCCTGGGTAATAACAGGTCATCATGGTTCTGTGTTTATCTACCGGGCTGAGTCCAATTTCATGGACTTCTGACAAAATGAGATGTTTGTTTCCCTGGTGGAGACGAGCCAAGGCAACCAGATCTGAAGTTCAAAACTTCCCCTCGCAGAGCACACTCGTCCCATCACAAACACGTCAGAAGAAAGATTCGGCGAGGCCAAAACAAACGTCTCCTCCGTCTTATTCTACCTCCATGTCTTATCACATCCTCCTCCTCCTCCATTGTTCTTCTCCAGAGCCTGCTGACAGGTTTGATGTACTACCGCCCCGACGACCCCATCGACTACCTGGAGGGCTGTCTGAAGAAAGCCAGGGAGCTCGGAGGACCAGACAAGGTGCGGTGGGATACCTTCGTGGGCCAGGAGAAGAAGCCCCTTCCCCCTCTCAATGGCGGCCAATCACGCAGGTCCCTCTTCAGAAATGGTAAAGAACATAAGAGCTAAAACAGCAGATGAGTTCATCAGTTTGTTGAAATTTTAGTTGAAAAGTGTCAGTCTCCTAAATGTGATGATATTTTACTTTTGTTCGATTTACGTGAAAGTAAATGTGATTCTCCTCTTTTTATTGGACAAAACAAGATATTTAAAGACACGTCACGTCTTTACTTTAATTGTTACTTGCAGCCCCGAAACACATTTAATTCTACTTATTAAAACTCTAATTATCCCCCTGTGATCAGGGTCAAAGAAAAAGCTGTCAGCTAGGAGTAAAAATATATATTTTGTGGGACTTGGATGCTAACAGGAATTTATCTTCCTCTCCTTCACAGCCACAAACTGGCTCTTTGTTTGAACAGAAAAGGGTGTTGCCCTTTGAAGTGAACCCTCATGAGCCCCACTGGAGACACATTGTATTGTGCTACTTTTGGAAATGCTAGTAGTAAAATACTTTTAGATAATGGTGATGCAGGAGGTCTTTTCACAGATGTTTCACTTTAGTTTCCAAAATGTGCCAGAAGCGTTTGTTTTGACACCAAAGAGCCCACTGCTGCCGTTCGAAAGTGTGCAGATCTGAGCCCCAAACATGCCTGTGCTGCCTTCACTGACTCATTGATTTATTGGTAACCTGTTACAGTAAAAGACAGATGAACGTGTGTGTGGTAAATCATTCACATGAGGTGAGAAGGCTTTCCGTGCATCAGTCACCAGCAGGTCTAACCAATGTGGGAAAGTTCAGCAGATGCAAAACTTTGTTTACAGCTGCAGAGCAAAGTCGACTTCAGCTGCAGCTCTCACAAGCTAATTTTCTCTTTTTCTCTTTCTTTTAAGTCAAACATTTACTTTTCTGTTTGAATGTGCATTATGCAACGCAGCAACATGCACAGAAACTTCCACGAGAATAAAAAAAGGAACATGTGTGAATGTGTGTGATTACAAACATGATATGAATCAAACATCAGATCAGTTTTACAAAATACAAGTCCTCACAGTTAATGAGTGTTGAGGGCAGGCCGCTTTGAGAAATTCACATTCATCCTGCCTCTTTTAATATACCGGTGAAGATGCCTGACAGCTTTACTAGTGTTTAGCTGCTGTGAACTGCAGTCTAATCAGAGATGGAGATTTCTTTCCATTGATTTCCCTCTTGGCTGATTGTTGATGCTCAAATCTGCCGTGTTGCTGTAAAGGAATGATGCTCTTGCCTCCTTAATTATTCCTCTCATTGCCTGTTTGACTGCTCTGTGTCTTAGAAAACCTTTAAAGAGCAAAAGGAAGCTTTCAGGTCGGGCTGCATTAGTTGTAATTTGCAACAGGTTGTGTTTCTTTTTTAAGCTGTTTTAATTAAGACAGAAATTTGTGGCCTTTGCATAAATATTCAGATAAAATATCCCCGTTCACTTCAGATAAGGTGCATAGACATCATATTGGTTCTGCATGTGAAGCACAGCAGCTCTGCTCAGCTTGGCACGCAGTGATGATTTCTATCTTGGGTAAATGTGTTATTATCGATGCTGTGATCAGCAGTATAATCAGCAGAGTGAATGAAGCATTGAATTCGTCACAGTCTCTCATCATAATTTCATCTCGCTGTATGATTGTTAAAACAGCGATGACTTGTTTTGGGGGGTTTTTTGGTCATGAAATGGGATTGGCAGCGTCTGAAATAATGTCACATCTGCATCTATGAAGTGACTGACGGCACATCTGATGAAACTCATCACACATCAATGACTCACTGTGTTTCAGAGATGTTTAATGATGATCTTCAGACTTTGGAGTAAATGTTTCTTCATTAATCAAAGCTCCAGATAACAACAGATAAATTCGTTTTAATTAAAGCCTCTGTGTGTGTGTGTGTGTGTGTGTGTGTGTGTGTGGGACAGTGATGCCAGACAGTCCCAATTTTCCCTACAGAAGGTACGACCGCCTCCCTCCCATCAGCCAGTTCTCCATTGAGAGCGACTCGGACCTGTCGGAGACGGCGGAGCTCATAGAGGAGTACGAGGTGTTTGATCCGTCCAGACCGCGACCCAAAGTCATCCTCGTCATCGGTAAAGGACCAGTACAACACACACACACACACACACACACATTAAACCTATATGTGTGTGTGTGTGAGGCCATGACACAACAGCAGA
>JAPZDY010000004.1:19338613-19350750 GCA_029783645.1 Ctenochaetus hawaiiensis | reverse complement strand
GACCAGTACAACACACACACACACACACACACACACACACATTAAACCTATATATGTGTGTGTGAGGCCATGACACAACAGCAGAGCAACACAGTCTCTTAACTGATTCATCATCTGATTTCTTTAAAGCTAAAGCGATTGTCTGGATTCCTGCTGAGTCATGTTTTCCATTAGATAAGTGGAGACAGTTAAGACGCTTTTGTGTGTAAAAATAGCAAAAAAAAAAAAAAGAGAGAAAAAAGTGCAGCCAGTGACTTTTCATGCTTCTGATGAGAACTTTATCTATTATTTCTATAAAAAAGGTCAACACAAATAGAACAAGTAGAAGTTTATATTTGCCTCGCTGATGAGCTAAAAATAAACGGCCTGGATGAGAATCTACGACTCGGCGAGTGTGTGTTTGGGTGTGTTTGTGTGTGTTTGTATACACAGTGGGTTGTTCCTGGTATTCTGAACGCAGCCCCGCCTCTCTCTCTCTCGTTGGTATCAGCGGGGCAGATCTCGTGGCATGTCACTCTGTGTGTCGCACACTCTCACACTCTCATACTTTGGTTTCATCACATCTACGGATACAGTTATTAGCCTTAATGATTAAGCGATAATTAAGCAACACAGCTGTGAAATAAGAGAAATAATACAGGTTTATCTGGACAGACAGAGGCTGCTTCCTTTAAACCATCTTGAAAATAGTTTATTCAAGGTTTTAACGTCTGTTTTAAAGCTCTTAAAAAAAACGTCTGACGGCATGTTTTGCTTCTTGACATGTACCTGCGACCGTCTTTGGTGTGGATGATTGTTATTTGTCTCGCAGCACAAAGCCAGTTCCCATCTCGTCTTTGTGAGCACATTGTGCCCTATTTTAAAGGGAAAAAAGCGAGATAGCAGCAGCTGTCATCTCTTCGCAGGATCGAGGCAAATGTTTAGTCTGTCAGGTTTAGAAGAGAGAGACGGACTGACAGAGACAGAGACAGAGACAGGAGGCCGAGAGGCAGACGGGTCAAACATCACCAAATACTATCTTATGTCTCACCCCTCCAGGGATATTTTGTTTGACTAACTGATCTTTTACATAAAACATAATCATGATAGAAGATAAGATCACATATACAGGAAATAGTGTTCATGAATAATGTCACTGTCACGTTAAAATCCTGATAAAACACACAGAGCTCATAATAATAAGACTTCAACTGGACTGTGACTTTGTTAATATTATTAGCTTAAACTGTTTTTCTCATATAATAATCTTATATAACAAAAAATAAAAATCTCACCAACCTTTTAGTTTGAATCAAACTAAGCATGAACAGAGTTTTCACTGAAACTCAGTATTGATCTGCTGTGTTTTGTGTCGTGTTTCTGCACATGAGTTCACACTCTTTTTCTCATCCTTAACAAAATCAGCTCTGGTAGTAAGACATGATGGAATAAATTGCTCAAACAGCTCGTTCTGCAGTAAGTTTCTCTCTGGCTTTAATAAAAGAGAAGCAATTTTGAATCGATTAACAATCCAATATTAAAGCATCTATGTAATTAAGGAGTGCAATTACAACCAAGCAGCATTTAAAGTTGTCAGATGGCTTTAATATGCACTTAAATATGCAAAACACGTCGCTAATGACCAAATTAGTTCAAAAATATTAATTTAATGTGGCTTTGAATGTTGCACTTTTACCTTTTGAATGAAATTAGTGTGTAAAATTCAGTCGTGCTAAGATGTAAGCTGTGTTGGAACGAAAGCAAACGTGACCTCCATGAAACAAAGAGTTTCTCCTCCTGCTGTCGCTCCTCTGCTCATCCTGCACGAGGAGGAGAAAGGAGAGGATTTCTTAGCAAATGTAGGAGGTTCACGCATACCTGCTTCTGTCGTCTGGCCCCCCCCACATGCCCTCCTCTCCCACGCACACACTTGCAAAAACACACACAGCCACATGGAGAAAGACACACACAGTCACAAACGTGCAAACACGAGCAGAGTCACACACACACACATACACATAAAGTCTCACATAGTCTGGGTTTCTCTCACAAAAACACACATGCGCCTACGCTAACACACCCACACACATAATGTTTCGCACTCACACAGACACATTTCACACACACACACACGACAAAATCTCTTCCCAAAACATCAACAGCTCTCCCTCTGTGCTTTAGGTGGCCCTGGCAGCGGCAAAGGAACGCAGTGCCTGAAGATTGCTGAGCGTTACGGCTTCCAGTACGTGTCCGTGGGCGAGCTGCTGAGGAAGAAGATGATCCACAACGCCACCAGCAACAGGAAGTGGAGCCTGATCGCAAAAATCATCACCAACGGAGAGCTGGCACCACAGGTAGCAAAAAACTGGGGTAACAGAGGGGAGTGTGTGTTCATGTGTGTGTGAAACAGGGTGAATATGAGAGGAAGGATGAGCGCCGAGTGTGTCCAGGTCATTATCACAGTGTGAATGTAATAAGGGACTAATTAGCAGCATCCAAATCAGGAGTGTGCTGGAGAGGGGATGCTTATCCGTCTTATTAGCATCCTTCTCTCCAAGATAATGACTCTGCTGGGGGACAGAAAAAGAAAAAAAATGGGCGCAGACCGCCTGTGGCTCTCGGTGATCCATTCATTCCCATAAGATGGCCCTCAAAATGTGAGTGAAATTAAGATTACGACTTTGATTCATATTCAAGGACAGAGGGAGGACCAAACCATAACAGTAAATGACCAGAAACGCTAGTAAAGCTGTTTATGTTTAAGCAAAGCGACTACAAATCACATCCACTGTGCACTGCTGCTCATTATTTTCTAGGACAAACAGAACATTTTAAATGATTTTCATTCCCTCCTGCAGAGATCTGAGACTTGATTGCCATGAGAATTTCATCGCTTTTACTTTTATTGATTAAAGAAAAACCCTCAACTTGTTTAAGAACCCTTAATCTTTGGTAAATGATCAACTGTAGAGCTTTGGACTCAATCTCAAACCTGTCTTAACTGAACAGAGCTGCCTCAGGTTTCCTCACAAGTCGCTGAAAGACTGATCTCTGATTACACTATATATCCAGACTTAACTCATGCAATGACACCTTATCCAGTTTGATATGCTGCAGAAGGCACAGTTATACAGACAAAAGCTCTGGAAAACATTGAATTCAGTGTATTTCACCACATGTTTGTGCTCTCAAGTCAAAAATGAATCACCGTGTCCAAGATGCAAGACGTTATATTGACTTGAGACCAAATAACAAGTTTTAAAACATGAAACATGACCAGGAAATACACTCATGCTAGTCATTTTGTCCTCCAGATTTAACTCAATGAAAAAAGGTTTTAATAGTGAAAAACAACTTTATTTATAAAGCTGTTCTCAAAGTTGAGTTACAGAAATACAAAAACATCATGTTTAAACAAAGAGGAGGAGATCTGATCCACAAAGATGATCCAACCTTATAAAAACTGTTTTTTAGTTTAAGTTTATTTAATTTACTCTAGACCACACAACGTGGTATGGAGTACAAACATAAAATAAGACAACAACACAGTGGTAAACGACGAGAATAGATCAATATTACAATCTAGGTCATTCAAATTAAGGCAGGACATTGCTCAAAAGAGCGCCCAGTTTACCTTCTACCCAAGGTTTATGTGTTAGTGGTAATAATATGAGTTTAAACACAGATGGATGATAAAGCTGTAGAGATGAAAATGAAGTCACAGAGGTAGGGAGAGAAATTTCCAGAGAAAGATTGTTCCAGAGTTTGAGGCCCTGAAGCGAACGCACATCCTCTGGTGGTTTAAGACCAGATGAAGAGACTGTTAGCAGAGACTTTAAGTAACAAAATCAAGGTTTCATGGGCAAAATGTTCAAAAGTGTTTGCTGCAGCCCGATCACAGGAGACTGATGACGTAAAGTATAGATGATTGAAATTGACTTAAAGGTGCAAAACCATCCGTCTGGACTTTAATCCCATATTTTTGCATCCTTCAACCAATTCATCCTGGTTATTATCACATTTAAATACAAGTCTTTATAAGCCTCTTCTGGCTTCAGTGCAGTTTTACAACACACTGTGTCACACATGGCCCCGTGCGGACTGATGGGAAAAGTGTGTCACTGATGCTGCTGTAGTTTGTGGTTTAGTTTGCATCAGGACCAAATATTCCTATGCACATGAACGCATCTGACAGGGATAAGAAATGCTATTAATCAATCAAAGTGACTGTCAAAGATGCATACATTCAGATTAATGAAAGCATGAGAAGGTGCTCTTGGCTGTCCTACATAAGGGACCATGATGCATCAGTGGCACAGCGAGGTACGAGCCTGTAACACAGACAATAGGAGCCCGCCTGCTTTGTGACGGGCAGATCTCAGCTTGTGTCCCCTGATGAATTACCGACACTAACGGCCCACCTCATCATTGAGCATCCCTTCGTTGTATTTCTGGCACGACATCACGATGCCGTCCTTCCCTCCAGCCATTCGCCACGTGTCCGTCCAGGAACCAGTGAGACAAACAGCAAAGTAGGCCAAGACGACATGTGAGACGTGACGAAGAGACTTGTGGCTGTTAGAGACTCAATTTCCTGCCACGTTAAGTTTAGAACTTGGTCTCTAATCATTTCAATGTAATAACAGGAGGAGAAGGCAAAAACTACTGTGTTAATAAGAACACAGATGAAAGTATTGCTTGTGTAATTATGTTTTCATGGTGGTTTTGACAGATGTTTTACTGGGTTTTCTCCTCTTTCACACCTTTAAATTTATAAATTATGAATTTAAAGTGTTGCTCAGCTCATTATTTACCACTTAGTGATGAAGTTCAGACTGGTAAGTTGTTTTATTTCAGTAACAGAAATCACACAAACTGCCTATATTTGTGCATGAAATCTAGTTTATTGTTTTAAGATTTATGTGTTTAAGTGTTTGCAAATCAAAGGAAAAGTTTGACATTTTGTTAAAATATGCTTCCTTGCTTCCATTCAGATAAACAGATTGATTTGTTTAGCTCAACATAAAGCCTGAAAAAATGGGAATATAGTGAGTTTGGATTCACCTATCTGCACCTTTTTGCTTTTGCTTTAAGAATCAAATAAGCTTATTTCTCAAAATGTTGACTTATTGCTTTAAAGACCCGATTCTAAAATTTAGACATCATCATCATCATCACCACCCGAGCGTGTCTCCTTGCAGCCTGGAGCTCTGTAACTCTGCTCAGCTGTGAACTCCCCTCAGTGTCGTAAATTATTTAAAATGTTGCAAACTCACAGACTCTTGAATAACAACCGAATCGACTTGAAGTTTTATTTGATATTTGAGTATTTCTGAACTTCTGTTCCCTCTGAAATCCCTCAGGTCTCCTGATGCCTGACCGTCTGGGCTAAAATTAGAGACATTACAGATTGATTACAGTTTTTGCTTTCATATCCTCAGACTGTGGAAAAATCATCATGTTAATGTAGTTTAACAGGATGCTTTGCCTTTAAAAAAAATGAGCCAAAGACCCAAATGAAATCATGTGTTAGTTACTGAGCTTTTGCACTTGCACAGTTTTTTAAAAAAAAGCTGTGCACCAGTTAAATGCTGGATACTGAAAGTATCTACTGTAATGAACCCTGTGTAATAATTATCACAGCAGCAGTCAGTGCTCCTGAAGTTGTACAGCCAGTGAACATTTCACAGTTCACTGACATGTTTTACAAATGCATCATATGATTATTAGCTGCAGAACGAACAAATAAGCTGTTTGTTTAGTCAACTCAAAACTTGTCACTGGTTTGTAGAATGAAACTGGGACACTGCAAGTGTGACACAGTTTTTGTAGACATGCAGGTGTTCAGTTCACAGGAAGCTTCTCAGCTGGGGTTTTACTTCCAAGTCTAATGAAACAAATGTTGATTTTAATGAATACAGCTGTGTACAGGCTGCAGAACAGCTTGTGTCTCACTTGCATGTAAATGCAGAATGGCTCAAGTCTGTTTTCCTCAGGTTTTTTTTGTTTGCTGATGTGCATAACTAAAACGATTATGGACCGGGTTCTGAGTGATGCCAGAAGGTGACACAGCCTGCTGATGGAGGACTGAAGCTGCTGCTCGTCTTCGGCTAACATGCTGCTTTTAATATTCAGGGTGTGCAGTCGCTGACTTAGGCTGTGTCTGAAATGTGGTATCTTCTGTAGTGATGCCGTAAAGATGTCGATGAAGGAATCTCCGTTGACACTGACTCGATTACATATAAAAAAGTTTATTACAAAGAAGTACAGTATCGATCAGGCAGCTCAAACATTTCACTTTTATAGTCCTGGTGGAGACATCGCCAGTGTACCAGGCATGCAACCCTACATGGATGGAACCCTTCAATTGTCAGACACTACATGGGAAAGTTATCTATTCCATGAAAACAGGATAAGTCTACAACAACAGGATGAGGCTGTAAGGCTTCAACTTCAAGGCCATATTATGTTGCAACACAAGTTAGCAAACAGAGAAGATGTTTCAAACCAAATAAGGACACAGCAAAAGATACCAATAGAGAAGAAGTGTTAAACCACATAAGGTTATAGCATCATATACCACAGAAATCTTTCCCAGTTTGCTGCAAAGTGCACTTAATTTTACCAACAGTGTGCACTTGGAGAATATCATGCATGCACTAAATTTTTGAGTGAAAAAAGTAGGATGCATAGTAGCATTTTTTACAAAAAATCTAACGTGTCATGTTTGTTGAAGAGCTCTTATCTTTTGACACTTATGAATTATCATCATTTCACTGTTTGTTGTACCCGCTGCAGAGTAAACTGTGATCCTACAGAGAGAAAACAATGAGTGAATAATTCTTATCTGAATGTTTTCCTGCAGCTGCTCGTCTCCTGTGTGACAGATTGTCTCTATAGGAGTCACAGATGACTGTTTGATGCCTGGTTCTCCTGCGAGAGAGACGTGGAGCCGTGCAGGAGATCAGAGGGCTTTTCCAAGATTAGCTCTGCACTTTTTATCTCGCTTGCATACATTAATTGTTTGATGGCATCTACATCATGTTTAATCTCTGTCGGACCACTGCTCTTATTCCATGGGTGAGGGGGGAGAAAATGAAATGTCTGTGTTGCTCAGAGTTGGCCACGACCACGGATGTTATTTTTAGATTGCTCACGTATCTCTGCCATATTGTATAATGCACTCTGCCTGCAGAAATACATTCGAACTTGTTGACCTCCTGCAGCCACGAGGAAGTAATTGATGCTAAAAGATGTCGGCACGCGCTCTCCTCGAGTGCGGTCAATACACGCCATCTGCAGCATTCACATAAACTACAGCACAACTGGGTTTTAATTGTATTGTGGAGTACAACGCAGTGCTGCTGCAGCTTTTCATTCACCTCATCTGTTACTCCGATTCAGCTCTTCGTTCAGTTTGAAGAGGTTTCAACTAATCTACATCCCTGATGAATCTGCAGCAACAGTAACAAAACTAATCTACCTCAAGCTGTAATTTTAATTACAGCTGTAAAGTGTTTTTTGCTTTATTTTTTGTTGCTGAATTGTTCTGACATCAGGGGCCATTCAGAGAACTGCCTTCGGTGATTGTCTAAAGTGAAGTGTGTGTTTGGGAAGCCAGAAAAAAAAAAATAAAAAAGCATCTGACTAATAAATAAGTTAATTGTATTGTTTAAAAATCCAAGTAACTCCCTGTTGGTTTGGTTATTGTTTGTAATCAGGCAGAAGAAATATTGCTTATTGCTCTTTAGGACTAAACTAATCCACCGAGTGATAATCATAATAACGAATCCTGTTGCTTTCATTGTTTGCCAGGAGACGACGATAACTGAGATAAAGCAGAAGATCATGAAGATCCCAGATGCGAATGGTATCGTCATAGATGGGTTCCCACGAGACGTCGGACAGGCGCTGTCCTTTGAAGACCAGGTGAGCTTCTCTAAAAGATTTCAATGTAAAAGTGTTTTCATTCTTTGCCCAGATTAACCACACATGGGTTTCTGTTCACACACATGACATTTGCTCTAAACTTATCTCGTGGCAAAACTGTTTGACAGGTGTTTCTGCAAACATGGAGTTTAGAAAGTCTTTTAGCTGCTTTCTAAAACATCTAAATATTTGACATTTTCATCAGTTCAAATTCAAAGCAAACAATTTTTCTTGTCTTTCCTTTCTTACCTGCTTTAATTACCATTGTACATGATATAAACTCCTGTAAATGTGTTGTTTAGTAGCATATAGGATGACTTATTTGCACATTTAGTGCAGATTGTGTTGGACAAAATTTATCTTGCTCAAAGAAAAACATAAGACAACCGTTGTGTTTTGGGTTTTAGATGATTTTGCATCATCATAATCACCATAATCTGAATTTGATATCAAACTTTCACATTTCACCAGACTGTCAAAGCAAACAGCCTCAACATCTGCATCTGACCTGAAAAACCTGACCTGCATCTGACAGAAAAAACAGCACAGTCCAAAGAAAGCACAGTGTGATGTGCAGAAACTAAACAAACATTTTATTATTGAGATTCACAGCCGGACGTTAAAACATCATTCTGTCTTTCCGTCTGCTGCACGGAGGTGTTTCCACCTGCGAACAGCTGGAAAACAGACACCATTCTTTTGACATGAGGACAAGTTTCACATTCACTCTAGTTGTTTTGTGATAGAGAAAGAAAAAGTTCTTATCTATCTGCCAAACACATACAAAGGGCTATTCAAGTGACACCTGCTGCATTGCGGGTATGCAAATGAGTTGGCTGCTCACCACACCCTGAAGCTGATATCTCTCAGGTTTTATCTCCAACAGTGTGAGATCTAAGAAAGGCAGCTTGTGGATTTGAGACGCGCTGTCAGGGTTTGATGTTATTTGATATCAGATGTCGCGGAGCGTCGGCGGGTCACTTTCAGGGCGTTTGAGACTCATTTGCAAGTTGTAAATAATTAATGAGTTTTATAAGTTTATGTGAGAAGTTTTGTTCTCGGCTGAGAAATCTCTCAGCTGTGACAAACTCAAATGTAAACCAATTAGAATGTCTTTGCATCCATTTTGCATCAGTGTCAGTTGAAATGAAATTTGAGTTCTCTTTTTTTGTGCAATGGAAAATGCAAACTACAATGATAGAGATCATATTTGTGAAATCTCGACTGGGTGGGAATCTCTCAAAATTGTTACTGACTGATAATTGAGAGTTTGAATTGTTAGAAAACGCCCTTCTTACTCGTGTACTGTGAAGTTATCCCTGTAGCCTACAAAGATTAACACAGGATGTTTGGTTGTTTCAGGAGGCCCGCACGGCATTGTTTATGTACTGCTGGCTAATTAGGCTGTCTGCATCTTTTCTACTTTTATTATTTGTGAGGACCTGAGGAGCTGTTCAGTTTTATTCGACCAGCCTGCTAACATTAGCACTTCTCTCAGCTCCAGCACAGCTCAGTGTTGTGTTTGTCCCACGTTATATAAGTAAAGTTTAGCTCTCTTTTACAGGTCCAGTTGTTGCAATGACAAAATAACCCGAAAACCAGACTTTTAAAACTCTAAGTCCTGTAACTTAACTCTCTGTATGTCAACCTGTGATTCAAATAAGGAGACAGAGAAACATAAAAAGTGCTGGGATCATAGTTGGGACGAGGCAGCAGCGAACAACAAAAACATGGAGGACATAAATGTGGACCCCTACAATGATGCTATTCAATCTGTTTAGGTCATTACAGTTTTGACCAAAGGAGAGCGCAACTTACAGCAAACAAAAAGGAAAACATCACTGTGCAGCAACATCGAGTAAATGAGAGTTTGAATCATTTAAGTATTTCACTTTCAACTCAGAGGCTTTCTTTTTTTAAAGATACTGACAGATTTTTACATTTATTTGCCAATATGAGTTTGTGATTAAGTCCTACTTTAAAGCCAGCGAACCCACAACCTAGTGCCTTTCCCAACATGCTGCAGTAGACGTTAAAAGGGTTCGTATCGTCCCAGAGTGAATGTAATCTCGCTTGGAGGGTTGTATGCGTCTGAATTACTCACAAGCTTAGCTGGGTCACTGTGTTGTTTATTGTTGCTCCTCACTCTCTTCTGTCTGCGAGTGTGTTTTTCCTTTTTGCAGATTTTTTTCAATTCAAATCTGAAAATCCTTCCCTTTTTTTTCTTTTCCTTACTTAAAGGGAGGCTGGTGGCTTGAAGAAATTAGAGCTGCATTATGACAACATTGCCCCCTTATGTAATATTATTGGACCCTGCCTCTCTTAGCCTGACAGTCACATATTTCTACAGATCATAACGCCGATGGTACAAGTATTTGGGTAAAGGTTTATTTCCCTATTGACAGATGGTTTTATAATGATACTGACTAGACATTTCATTTGCACCTGAAATATTGCAGCACCAAATTGACAGTCTAGAGTGTAATATTTTCTGTCAGCACTCACCTTGAGCACACACCTTTCATGCTCGCGATGCCAAATGAGACTCTGGTTTCCCATTTTTGCAGAACCAGTTATGGCACACTGAGCAAGGACTCTGTGCTTTTCACTGGCTCACAGTCTCAAGCAACACTTGAAATACCCGGCAGCTGCTCTTCTGCATGTTTTGACCCATTTTCTGAGAAAAAAAACAAACCATTACCTGCAAATTGTGTTGGACATGAAAAGAACTCACTTGGAAATCAAGTAAAAACATCACTGTCGGTGGTCAGTGAATTATTAATGACTTACAGTTGCACAATAGTTATTTTGACAACATAGAGTTCATAATATGGAATAATTTATGAAGCGGTCCTTTTTTTCTAAGCTGGAGACTCCTAATAGAAATTTATCCTTCACATTTGAGTGGCCAACTGTGTGGCATGATGGTCGATTGCATTTAGAAAGATTGATTCCCCTTATCACATTTAAACTCACTTAACATTTATCAACTTTTAAATGAGCATTTAGTGACTGAAGGGGTCTGTTTGGGACAATGCAAGTAAATACTGACCTTTTAATCTGGTCATTTCAGATGCATAACAGGGAACGAGAGACAAGAATGTAAGAGTTTGAAGCCCATTAGGACAGAATTTATATGCCATATACAACTGCTCCAGAGCAACGAAAGTGATTGTCCCAGATTGTTTTTAGCAGCAGTATCTCTCTCTAAATTTCCTTAAATATGTGATGTTTTGTGATTGCAGTAAATTGCTGCATTTTTTTAAAGTAAATTGTGAAAAAAAGGGAATGTTTTTACAGAAATAAAAGCATTTTCTGGCAGTAAAACAGGTTTATGAATGCAGGAATGACCTGTTTCTGTTTGTTTTCTCTGCTAGAATGAGCAGTGACTGATAGATAACCTCCATGTTTTCTCCCTTTCTGTATGCCACTGCCCTCTTGCTTAAATTTAGTTTGGTTTAGTTAAGGTTAGTTTAGGTTCAATAGAGGATAAGCATGCAGAAAAAATGCTGCCTGAGAAGACAGATCGTGAGGAAACATACATACTCATCATATTTCTGTTATTCAACTCTTGCTTGCAAACATGGTTCTGCTCTGAGCTATTTAGGTAGATTTATGTTTATTGTCCCTGAGGTAGATTTTTATTCAAAGCCAGTTCACATGCACATATAAATAATACAAAAATCTGCATGTTTACATTCTTACGTTTGACCTCAGAGCGATGTGGGTGAGACAGTCTGTTCAGGGATAAAAACCTGGACGCAGCAGTGAGCTTCTCTATAATCAGTGTCATGTCTTGTTTTCAGCACTGAGCATATGATGGCTTTGTGGTTCATGTCTGGAAGATTTGGACGGGAAGGCAGAGGACTTTAGAGGTCGTTTTTTGTTTGGGGGATTGTTATGGTGAACAGGGGTTGAATGATGCCTTTGTGAAGTAATATTGTGTTATCAAAAAGTTACAGGCACATTGGATGCATTGTCGATTTCAAGTCGACAGATCGTTTTTTGAGAGCAGAAGATCCAGGCGTGCGAAAGGCACTTAGGCTACGGGCTCGCTAGCCTTAGAGTTAAAGCTAATTACAGGCCCAGGCTAGCATAACAACATAACAGCGTCCATCTGGTTTACACGCAAGCTGCACTTTCAATAGCCACTTTTGCAAAATTGCCGCACAAAGCTTGTTCAATCCCTTTTGTAGTTAACCATAAGCAATAAACGGTCATGTGTTGGA